>PYHW01010656.1:3656224-3710448 GCA_013186435.1 Turdus rufiventris | reverse complement strand
CCTCGTCCTGTGACTGGGATCAGAGCTGATCTCCACCTGGCTGCACCCTCAGTTGTGAGAGCCATAAGGTGTCCCCTGAGCCTTCTCCAGGCTGAGCCCCACCAGCCCCCTCAGCCGCTCATCCCACCCGTGCTCCAGACCCTTCCCAGCCCCGCTGCCTTCCCTGCAACTCCAGCACCTCCAGAACCTCTGGTGCAAGGGCTCCCGCTCCGCTCTGTCCCCTGGGACGGCCCGCAGGACACCCGAGGCTCATACAAAGCTCGTACAAGCAGGTGGCCACCCGGGGATCTTTCGGAGAAACCCCAGCAGCCAGGCCTGGCTCATCTTCACCCTCCTCTCCGCAGGGTCACCTGGCTGAAATGAAGGGACAGCTTGGAGCTGCTCCGCTGGAGCTCCAGCCAGTCATTCCATCTCTTCACGCCCCAGTGCACAATCTGAGAGCATCAGAAATAAATCAGTGATGCACAGAGCACAAAAAGAAGGTGCTATTAATGTAATCTAACTCTTTAATACCTTACAATTATACTTACCCTCATTATTTGATTACCGGAGACAGACATTTTAATGAGTTACAAAAATGTACACTTTCACCTTTGTCATCTTTCCATCCAGAATCTAATGCAAAAAAAAAAAAAAAAAAAAAAAAAAAATCTAAACAAGCTTTGGGAAAGAGAGCTCTCATTTTGGACTAAGCACCAGCAGTGGGAAAGCCAGTGCTAATAAAACAATAATTGATGAATTCGACAGTGGCAGAGAGCTTCAGAGATTATTTAAATCCATCCTTCAGCAGCACAAAACATCCATCACCTTTATTAAACCTAACCCTCACCTCAGTGGTTTGACATTTTCTGTTTACAATTGGTCTCCAGCTTCCAGGCACGAGACATCAGAGAATAAAATACCACTTTAGGAATGTTTAGCATCTCAGCTAAGACACTTCACAAGTACTAGCACAACCCAGCCCTGCGAGGCAAAACATGTGAGCAGCGAAACTGCTGCCCTTGTTACAGGCACAGCCTTTGCTCCGTTCTCCGATGTTCAACTGTCATCGCGTCAGGGAAGGGATAGAAAGAGTAGAAAACAATATTACTTGGATGCTTCTGCTGCTACTGACACGAGCATTCCATAAAATAAACACATCCAACTGCTTTTTCTGTCCTGCTGGGACTCTCAATACACCACGCCAGCTGCTCGAGATTCTCTAACAGATGCATTGCCAGGAAATGCATCACAACAATTTATATAACCCAGACACGAGGGGACTAAACCTTCCTTCGCAGCTACCTACTGGTCATAATTACCTGCTCCTGTGGATGTGCCCTCAGTGGCTCTCCTGCTAATTAAACAGCAGTTTGGGTCATCCATCAAAAGAACCGGATGAGTAGAGGAAGCGAGGCCATTAAAACATGTCTTCAGCTGAAACAGGTGTGCACAAAGGTTTGCAAACAAGGCTGAGCCAGTGCACAGGAGCAGAGCTGCTGGGGCTGTGTGCGAGGATGAGGAGGTCAGCCTTCAGCAGCAGAGCTGCACTCCACGAGCACTCAGTGCTCCAAGGACACAGCATTGCTCCAGCTTAGCACTCACAGCATCTGGCAAATTGCCGAGGTACCAGCGAAAGGCTACAGTGGGCTGTGATAACAGCACCTCGCTTGTGTGTGTCAGCACCTCAGCTACAGCCTTATTTATACTCACAAAATTCTCCTTTCCCTTGGCAAGACCTCAGTTCAGTGCAGATTTTAAAACAGTCCTGAAACAACGTGAATTTCAGCTCATGACAAGCACATATGCCACGCTGCTGCACAAATTGGAAGCAGAAATGATCTTTGCCCTCATTATGCCTCTCCACTGCTCTGCCGAGGCTGTAATGACAGAGACAGGGCATGTACTGGCAGGTCTCAACTGGAATAAAAATTACTTTCTGGACCCCGGGAGAGTTGCTGATATTGTGCCCCTTGTACCTCTCTGCTTCAGTACTGCCCTGGGAAAGAGGAAATGAGAGAGAAAAAAGGACTTGGTAAATTAAAAACAGCTCTTCTGCTAATTACATGAATATCCTCTTGGGAACACACCTGGTGACAGAGCCATGAAACATTTGTTAATAGAAAAGAGTGTGCCCAGGTACCCTGGACAGATGAAACAATGCTAGCCGCTCTGTGAGCACCAACCTCCCACCTCCATAGAGACACTGGGAGATGGGTTGTAACTGCAATGAGGAGCTGTATTTCCTATTATCATCATCTTTATGCCATTATCCTCCTTGCATATCACATAGACAAGATTTAGGAAAGAAACAAGAGAATTAAAATATCTTTCTAGTTTAGCCTTTTTCTCTACTCATATCATCTCCTACTCTTCCCCACCCCCCCTTTTTCTTTCCAATCAACAATTCCTCTGTGTTTTCAGCCAGGTGATTTCTGAAAGGTACCACCAAAATCAGAGGTTCATTTTGAAAGACAAAGGAAACAACAGACTGAATTCTTCATGGCACCAAAGAACCATCAAAGAAACCAGAAATCACTTCAGAATACCAGCACAGTTGGAAGCTGGCAGTTTTTATCTTTACAAGCCACTTTTGTCACTGCATGACAATATTCTGCTCCTTCTCAACAGTTTACTTTGAGGCTGTAGAGGGAGCTACCCTAAAGTCTTTCTAGGTATCTGCAGATGAGGGTGCTGGAGAGACAGCTGCTAGAAGAAGGTCTCCATCTGGAAAAGCAGCTTGTAATCAACTGGAAAACCACCTCAACACAGCAGAAAGCAGTTCCCAGTGAAACACCACTGCCTTCTGCCTGGCCAGTGGGTCAAAGCACTGAATTCCTGCATCCCTAGGAGATGATTTATTAGTCACAGAAGTTGTGTTATATTTTTATTGTCTTCACAGATAAATCAGGCCAGCAAGACATCCGTAACCATACACACAAAATATTTATCAAAACAATTAACATTACAAATCTCATTTTAAAATAATTTATTTCACCAATTTCTTTTTAAATGGTATTGTCTTACAACATACATTATTCAACAAAGATGTGCAGAACAGACTCTAAAATAAGAAACACTTAAATTAAGCCATTGTCTCCGATTAGAATTTCAATTTCACCCACATCCTAACTTGTAAACGTTTGCTGGAATACGCTTCTCTTGTAGGCTTGATTTTTGTGCTTACAAAAACAGCATCAAGTTTCCAGATGTTGAAGAGAGCAAGTTATTTGTATGGTAAGTTTGCATTCAGTTCAACATACAAGGCAACCAAATGATTCTGTCATTAACGTTAGCATCATGTATATTTTAGTTCACTGCACTAACATTGAAACTAAAACTTCAAACCACGTAATCTTTTAAGTGACTAACATTTAAAAGGCAAGCAGTAATATCCTGAAAGCTTACAAAGGACATGGGCACACAGCTAAGACGGGGGCTCACTCAACAAAGGCTGCGGGTGTGTGTATGGCTGCTTTTTTTTGTAGGACACCCACCTGCAGACGGGGCAGCAGTGTCGCCCGCCCGCCAGCCACTTCACGATGCAATTCTGGTGGAACACGTGGCCGCAGGGCAAGCCCATCAGCAGGCAGCCCTTTGCAAAATTTTCTAGACACACCACGCATTCCGTACAGTGCAACATGTCGGAGGGCCAGGCTGACCAGTCTGGCTCCAGGTCACCTGCGGAGCCGAACGAGCTGTAGGACCTGGCTTTGCCTTCGCACGGCTCGTGGTGACAATAGTGGCTGGCACATGAACAGGCCTCGGCCCCGCACCGATGCTCTCCTTCACTGCACCTGTGAAACGTGCTCAGCTCATCGTCCTCCGACGCTTCTCTGTCGCTACTGAAGACCTCTTTGCTTTCACTGTCAGAGTCACTTTCGCTGTCTGCAAAGGTTTCCAGCATTTCCTCATCAGAATGGGCGCCGAGGCATTGAAACCTCCACATGGGTAAGTTTTTAATATAATCAGTTGGTATCAGAGGGTGAAGCCAGAGATCAGGGAAGGCCAACCGCTCCAAGAACAAATCCGGGTCTTCATCCCAATCTGAGTCGAAAGGGAAGTGTTGAAAAGAAGCAATGGGATGAAACAGGTAGCTGGTGTACCAGTCCCACAGGCTCGACAGCCACTCCAGATTATTAGCATTTACTTCATCTGTGTTGTTATTGCGCCTTCGCTTCTTCTCAAAGTAATCAATTAGTAAACCATGGCCAAGGTACGTGCTGAGGAAGAGGGCTGGATGAGAAGAGTAGAACATCCAATCTGCCCTCACCCAGGAAGCCAAAGTAGTTGTGTTAGAGTACCTGAAGAGTTTTAAACTGTACTCATAAAAGCTGTCTAAGTAGGGCAGTTGCAAAAAACCTAACACTGGTAGCCAGGAAATAATTAATAGTGAATTATACGTCCCTAAAGTGCTTATAAGAACCACAAAACGCTTTATAGTGGCGCCTTGTGTAATAAACAGGTCCATCCAAGCCATCAGATTAACCAAAACTAAACTTAAAACAAATAAATCGTTGACTTCTGGTTGCAATGAGCGCAAAAAGGAATCCATGGCACGTAGTGATATAAATTCACCAGTGTTATTTCCATACCTGTAAATCCCCTCAGGAGTCCTAAGTATGTATGATGGTGTCTTGTAGATACCAATTTCTGCCATGTAGCTTTTGTTGTCCCAGTTTTCCACGTTCACAAAAATAAACTCTACTCTTCCAGTAAACTTTACACTTAGCGCAGAGAAGAACGCGGGAGGCTGGTCGAGGTTGGCAAACAGGTATATTTTCACCCGGTACTGGTCACTTTTGTTCCATTCTTCTTTCAAATGTTCAGAGCTGTAGATGGTTTTGATGCGAGAGGCAGCGTGGGCTGTGATCCATTTGAAGATGTGCTCCACTTCTATCTTGCGCCCGCTGTATTCCTTGAGCATGACTTTTCCCTTGGAGGTGCTGGTTTGTGGAACCGACATAATGAGGGTGGATTTCAGCCAACCCCTCCTCTTGCAGTATCTACAAAGAAAACAGTAGGTCAGATTACAGTTTCATAACCCCAGAACTGAGTCCTTACATTTCTATTCTAAGCCCAAAAATGAGACATGCTGAGCACCCGGGAACCCTTGTAATATAATAGCAGGAAATAAGGGCACCCAATATGCTCTGGGAAAGCATATTTATTCTTACAATATCTTTATATCTTACAGGAATATTGTAAAGAGATATGCATTCATAAAACAGGAAGAGCAATAGTGTTAATTTTCACGAGTCATTAAAGTAAACAAGGCCATGCAGCCATTTATGCTTTATAACTGGATTTGAATAAAACACAAGCTGACTCTTTACTTTACAGCTTTAGTAATAGAAGCTACTTTTCCTTGGCCTTCCAGCCAAGAAGAAAACCACTGCAGTGTAACTCAATATCCCACAGCTTTCCCAGTGCTTCCTTCCATCCTGGTTTTGCCAAGCAGCTGTGGGGTGAAGCTGAGCAGTCACTGGTCTGTTTGCAGCTGCTTCAATGAAGCTGACAAGCGTCCACTTCCTACTGGGACCATTTAGGCAGGATGCAGACAGGCTGAGGGGTGAAGTGAGAGAGCTGACCACAAAACCAGTGGAGCAGGAAGCAGATACATGGTGCTGAATGATTTGAGCTAAAAAAATACCCACACTATCTAAATCTAAAGGGCAGATGGGATAAACCCCAAATCCATAACTAAAATAAGAGGCTCTTCATGGCTGAACCCTGAGTCACGGTCCAGAGCACAGTAACTCTGAGATGAATCTGTTGACTCACAAGATCCCTTCTCTCATGCATCTTTCCTACCATTACCACTACATTATTACCCAATTATCTAGTCCTCCTTTAAGGAAATATTTGGCATGCTTTAATAATCAAAATATGACAGAGCCAACAGGCACAGTGGGACCACCAGCCTCATTCACCTGCCATCCTACCTAGCTCCTCTGTGGTTTGGGTCTGTCAACATTTATTTAGATAACTACAACTCCCCTTCCCAGGGATCTGGATGTAGCATTTTTAGAAAGAGCCATATTACCCTACTAATAAAGGTATTCTGATTACTGCAGCATGAAAACTATTCACAAAGGTTTACTCAACAAAACATTTTTTGTATTTAAAAAAATGAATTAATTTAAAACATGGTATTTGATCAGAACATTAAGGCTGCTTAGGAGCTATGCAAAGAGAAACACTGCCAAATTTTTAAGATGTTCAAATACAAGATTATTTTGCATAAGCACTACAAAGTCTAAGAATTTCCTCTCATGATTAGCAGTGAGATTTCTGTAAACATTTAGGACTTAAGCTGTATAAGATGTGCGTATCCATACATGCCACTGGAATTCTAGACAAAATCTCCTGTCATGTAAAGCAAACGCCTCCAACAAAATGTTTTTAAAAAGCCTCTTTTTATAGCAGCAGAGAATTATTAATAGCTTCTTTGGCTCTGCTCTTCCTCCTTGTTCAAAATCATATGCAAACACAGTGACTCTTGCACAGCACACTGTGTGTTGTCCAAGGGTGTGTGCCAGTTTATATATAAACATACATTTGTCAGGGAACAGGATTTGTCAGTAATTCTGGGAGGCAGGCACTGTATGCAAGGTTCATGGTAACCTTAGTTTCCCCCTTCCAAATGGTGATATAATGACTCTAAAACTGATATATTTGGCTTTGTCCTAAGCAAGCACAATTCCTCTCCCTGAATGCCTAGACTGGAAGGCCAAACTTTTCTGTCCATTCCTCTCCACTGCTGGATTATGTTCTCCACACTCTAATCATGCATTGCCCACACGACACTTCAGGAAGCTGCAGAGCTGATAAATAATGTAATGGAGCATTCTGAGCAGACTTTAGGAGAGATAAAAACATGAATAAAGCCACCTTCTGTCACAGCTACTTTTACAACACAGCAAGCCCTGCTGCTAGAACACAGCTGAGCCTTAAAATATTCTTGGGATTAAGATAATCCTTTAAGGATATACCTGGGGTCACTGGAACAGTTAAAAGTGCCAGCACGTATGCCGAATCTTGAGACTTTCTTCACCATTTTCTCCCAATGGACTTTACCCACCAGTGGGTTTCTGCCGTTTGCTATGACCTATTGTCAAAAGGAAATACCAGTTTAGTATCACAGATTGGTTCCTGAAATAAAGAGCAAGTTTCAAGAAAACAGACTGCTGGTTATGCTTGATACTCCTTCCCATTCTTTTAAGACATAGAGTGTGAATGTACAACTAACTGGGAGTCACGGTAAATGTCTTTGGAGAGTGAAGCTCTAAGACACAAATGTGGTTTCTGCAGAAAAAGAGGTGCATCATCATGTTAAGTACATTTTAAAATATTAAAATCAGTGGTAGTTAACAAAAACCTTGGTAAAATAACAAAACTATCATTAACCAGTTCATAGTAGGGGAGAAAGGAGAGGGGCGCAGCAGGTTCCTCTTCTTTGCAATAAAAAAGGATCATCATTTTATTATAATTCTCCCTCAGAAGTTACAGTATACCAAAGAAACAGTCTCAGAGCAAGTAGAATGAGTGGGGATGCATGTACCTGGTACCAGATTAAACTGCCAACAGCCATTCCTGAGCATGGAAACAACTGATTAAACTGCCAGATAATACCTAAGAATCTTGACTCCTTCCAGCTCTGCCCGTGACTCACTGCAACTTTATGTGACTGCTCCAGCAGCTCCAGTGTCCCATCTGCCATTTCAGGACAGTCACTTGCTGTGATATATCCCAAGGTTTAATTTGTTCTAACTCACTATATTAAAGTTCAGGTTACCTCACAGTAAGCTTCTGCTGACACAGATGACAAAGAAGCAGCATTCATCCTCTGACTTATAACCGTACAGGGAGGGGGAAAAAATCCCACAAGGAAAAGAAAACCCTGCCTGCCTGCAGCTGACAGGTAATTTTGAATGACATGACTGATCATGCACTATTCCACAAGCAGTCGCATTTTCTATTTTAGAAACGCCTCACATGCTTCTGCAGGCTTACTGGCAGCCACTTGAAAAATATTTTTAAATTAAATCTTGAAACTTCCATTTGTTAGATATTTGTTTACCCGCCATTAAACTTATCCCAATTGTTTTCTGACTTAATAACCTCAAATGTCAGCTTGCCCCTGGAAGCTGGGCTGTCACCATGATTAACAGTTCTCTGTGGACATGCTGAGATTCAACCTAGAAAGTGCGTCCAGCCTTTGAGACTCATAAATTCTATCTGCTTTGTGGAAAGTAGCAGCCTCTCAGAATCTTAAAATAGAAAAATTCACTAAGCAGAATGTTCTACATAGAGAAACAAAGTGAAGTCACAGATTACATGCCCATTCCTCTAAGCCCAAAATGTTTAAATAACACTGGAGGTGAAAATCTAGGTAAGAATCCTTCAAGTTATTCTTAAAACACACACATCACATAGAAAAGCCTTTTTAATTAGATAAATGTAACCATCAGGTACTGAGACAACCAGCTGGGAAATCTGCTCTATTACTGAGGCTTCTTCACATCACCCAATGTGACTGAAGCTTTGGATATTTTAAACTTCTTCCTTTCATGCACTTCAATCCAGGGAAACCAAATTCCTAAAGACCCCTTAAAGCCAGAATATCCTCATAGCTGCTATGGCACGATAAATGCATCCAACATGGCAAGAATCCACTATGTTTTATTAGTAGGCATGGAAGTAAAACTTCGGTGACTGAATTACTCTTTGGTCCAACTGCTCAGAGACTGGCTTTTTCCAAAATTCTGTATGCACGTTCTGAAGCAGTGATGAGAGAATGGTAATGTTGCGTGCAGGAGGACACATCCTGCTCACCATTTCTTCTGCCTGACACCACAACATTCATTTTAAGTGTCAAGACAAAAATCTGTTGCAAATACAGCCACCATTATGTTTTATTGTCACCTGCCTGTACTGGTGGGATTTTTAACACCAGCTCAATTCCTTTCCTATGAAAAAGTCTTTCCTCTTGGAGAAAGTTATTTATACTGAAGAACAATGACCTAATAGCAGTCTTTGTTACTACATAGAGGAACCCTACTGTGGTTTTGCACACTGAAGCTTTGTAAAATATTTTGAGCTCATGCTTTTTTATGTCATTATGGAAAAAAATCCAAATAAACATGTCTGTTGCAGCTGCTCCTTGCAGACAACACCCACTTAGAGCACTGGGAGTTCACCATGCCAGGGCAAGGCTTTGTATTTTGGAAAGCAGTCACCACCTCTGTGCATGAGGGAGTCCAAGAAAATACTGCAGGTTAAGCAATCAAAATGTACTTTAAATTAAAAATACCCTGCAAACACTTGTAACAGATTTTATTTAAGAAGTGTGAATTTTGGTAAGAAATTTAGCTTAAAAACGTGTGACTTAGGAGACTGGGAATTTGTATGTAGAAGAGGCCTGGAAGTTCTTCAAGCCCATGGTGTTAAAGCTATCAAGACTTTATATTCCAAGTAAAGAAAATAAAAGGTTACCAAATCCTGCATTTCTTCCTAGCAATCACTTCCAAAGAGAGATTAGAAATAGTTTGACAATCTACAAGGACTGGAAAAAAGGTCAAAAGGAAGAGCTATCAAAGAGAGATATGCAAGGGGAAAAAAAGGAAGGAAAAATGAGCTATTCAAGTTAGAACATATAAAGACTATTACAAGTTGTACCAGAAGGTTTTTCAGTCATATGAATAAGAATAGAACAGGGGGAGAAGCAGCAGGATCACCAAACAATGAAGACAGGATAGAAATGTAAGATAATTTTCTTTTTAAAAGTTAAATTAATACTGTGACTCAGTTTTCAGTGGGGGGGGGTGGATGGCCATGGACCAGTCAGCAAATCTATGAGAAGAAACTACATCACCTGAAAGTGAAAGCAGAATTCAAATAACTTTATGCACTTAAATTAGCGTAAGCAGGGTATCTCTATCCTAGAACTGTAGCACAAGCACACAGGATGACAGGTGAACCTGGGAAACATTTCTTGCAAACCCCCATCACACCAATTCCCATTTTGACAGAACAGTAACAAATTTGCAGCTATATTTAAGAGCAAATGAAAAAAAAAATCCCACCAGTTTGATAGGATCAATAGGATGCAAAACTATAGATAAAGTTTTAGAGGTGCAGAGACAGTTGCATTTTCCACCTCTTTCCAGCATGCAATTACTAAAGATGTATCAATCCTGACTGAGGAACTTTGCCTGAAGGAAAAGAACTGAGTTTCAAGAGAAAAAGGGAATGTAGTACCTGGTTTGTAGTTTGGTAGTGTATCATGTATTATGTCATACAGAAAATTTACATGAGAGCTACAGATAGGCTTTTATAGTGAGTGAAAAAAAAAAGTTTTTAAATGAGCAAGAAATTGGCTGCAGCAAAGAGACATCAAAATGCCAGAAAGGTGCTAACAGACTTCTCAATAGATTTACCTTAGAGCTCAGTTCAGCATCTATTCCCATTAAAGCCCTTCCTATGGGAACCTGAAGTCTCGCAAAGCCATTTGTAGAAGACATAAAACTGGGAAGCACATCTATGTGGGAAAGAGGATTATAACACCATGCAGGAAGAGCTGCACAAATCTTGTAATGCAGAGTGTCACACATGAAATTGAATTCAGTAATGAACAGAACACTTGGGGAGTTCATCAGTTAGGAACAGCAATGGGAGCAAACGCTTGGGGCTATCGGCTGCTCCACAAGAAAACATGAGCCATCAATATTAACTGGCTGCAAAACAAGCAAAGCCCTGGATATATCAGACCTGACAAAACAAACTGGTTGATTGACCTCACTTACTGGGAGGAGTGTGGTTGACATCAGGACTCCGTGAAACTAAAGGGCAATGTCAGTTTATGCCCAATAGGAACAAATTAGCCCTGAATACACCCAAAGCAGAAGTCAGACACACATTTCCAAGAAGAAAACAGTCAACAGGAGTATTTGAACAACCTACAGTGTAAGAGAGACAGCAAAATATTTTCTAAACGCATATTCTACAGGCTAGCAGAAAGCTGAACTAGCTCATCAAAATGGTCCTTTTCAATCATACACTCTGTTTAATGTTATAGAAATAAAGCCCAAGCTCATAGGAGATGTCCCTCATAGGTGATCTCACTTTTTAGGAGATCAGCTAACAAACACCATGTCTGGAGAAGCACAAACCCTCTCAGCTTTGCTTATTATTAGCTATGTTCACAATTTGTGACATATCACACATCAGAGTGACAAGTGAGACAATGAGGGAAACTCAATTAATCCATTAATCATCTTAACGGGCTAAGGAAATCCAGTAGGATCACAGTAACCCTGCTATTTAACAACTTCACATCACAGAATGTATCTGCTCCCAAACCCACACCTAACCCTGGCCACAGGATTGGCTCTGACTGCAGGGTCTGAATTACCATCTCTGTAATACTGAAAATGCTGAGATTCTGAGGATTTCCAAAGACAATTGAATAGGGAGCCTTTGCATTGGAAGAGTTCTCATGACACTAAATTACACAGAATTACCCCCAAAGAGTTCAATCAAGAAAGCAATCAGAAAAATCAGTAAATTAGAAAAACAGAATTCTTTTGATCTAAATGTTAAAGTAGTCATAGTTATGACATTAAAGAACAGACTTTTAGAGCAAATATCCCAGTGCCAGAAAGATACAAAACCTTGGAAAAAGAGGACTAAGCCAGCAAGGCACTTCGCCTCTCCTGCCTAATCCAAATGCAGTGTATTGGGTAGGTGCATCAATATTGCAACAGCTACTTTATAACCATCATACATCCAGCTGCTCCTTAATTTCCAAGTATCATTAAGCATTTTTAAAGATTATTTTATGAAACATAGATTCTTAAAACACAAGTAAAAATATGACTGAAGGTGAAGAGGCTTCAGAAAGCACAGCTGATGTTAGATGTGCTGTAGCAAAGCAATACGCAAAGACAGACTCCTCTTCTGGTACCACTGAAGTACTTGAGCACGATTTGATAATGACCTCACTTGAGCATCATCCTTTTTTCCATGCATTTAAATCAGATTTTGTTCATTTTCTTTCAGACAGGTATACAGAGATCTCAAAGCAGGTCACAGGAACGAGATTTGTTCTCAGTAAGTTTTGAAGCTCGCTCACAACTGAAAGTGCTCGAATATCACAAGGCATGACAATGAGTCAGAGAGGGGCAAAAGCAGAACAAACACCTCATGGGTTCCAACTCTCATTATTTTAACCAATTCTAGCTGGGACAGCAAGTGTCAGGCACACCTGCTCATACCAACAGCACAGTAATAGTCACAACTTGGGTTTTACAGCTCAGACAACTCCAAGTGCTCCTCAACAGGGCACTAGGGCACTGTGACAGACTTCACACCATGAGGAAGAACTATTAGGTAAGAGACATCTTTCCCTGCTGCACACACACACACATCCAGGCAGTTCTCTCAGGAGAAATCAGTCCTCACCCAGCGTCAGCAAGTCACTCCACAGAAGGTATACAGACATTTGAATTGGAAAAAACCTTTGTAGTTTTGCCAAAGGCAAAACTGATTTCTAACTCATTTCATGAGCTGGTTAAGTTGTATGAACGTGAGAATTGTCTGTTTGGTTCAGTGGTTTCCAATTCAAGACACCCATGAACTCCCCCACAGTGCCTGCAGAGGGTAAATGAGCAGAGGGAACTCAATATCACTGAAAAGATTCTATGCATGCCCTGGAAGATTTTTAGGGATCCACAGAGACAAGAAGGTTCAAAAAACTCTAGTCCTTGAACCCTTTTTTATCAACAATTATGCTGCAAACTCTGCTTCTATATATAAAACAGAAGTAAAAATACAATTAATTATAAATGGACTGGTAATTCACTTATTAGAAGCTTGTAAAAAAGCTCACTTATTCCAGATAATGTCAATAAGTTTTTACATTAATGTCTGCACTTCTATCAGCTCTGAGACATCTCACTTTCTGTTTATTACTTGACAATGTGTTAATAGAACTGAATTTCCATTTAGACTCTCTTTCCTAAGAATTCACAACTCATTCAGAATCCACCCATATGGACTGAAGATATCTGGAGGTTTTTTGCCTTATTTTCTGAGAAAGAGATTGTGAGAAATCACATCAAAACAGGCAAAGACTACATCCATCACAGCATGCAAAAATTAACCACCTCAAAATTATGTGCAGTTTCTCCAGGGAGGGAAGGTCACCTATGCACTGATCTGGACAGTCAGTTATGCTGTCAAGTTAAATCAGAGATTGAGACTAAACAAATTTCTGCAATGAGTTAACACAGATACAAGGCAATACAAGGACTACTACATTTCAGCTGATGGTATTCTGCACCCCTGACTGATATGAATGAAGCCTCTCAAGAAGAAAACTGAAACTTAAAAATCAGGTATTCTGTGGTAAATGATCCTGAAGGACTATTGAAAAAAGATACAAATACTGAATTATGTATTTTGAAATAATTGAGCGTTTCTGCTTTGTTTCTTTTTAGCAAGAACAGCTGATCACCTGGCAAAATTCAGAAGGCAAATAAATATGAAAATCACTCATCCTATATGCAAGCGAAAGGGAGAACAAACCATCACCACCAAAATGCTGCAGGCACATCCCTTGCCCTGTGACTACACCACTTGAACTAGAAACTGAGATGCAGAGCAGACTGCAGAATTTTATATCCATAATAATGGCCTTTGCAGCTCTGTCAGACACAATCTAAATGTCTGTCCTCATACCTTGATGCCAAGAATTTCCTTTACTTCTCCCTACCACTACCTTGTAGTAGAGACTTTTAAAAATAAAATTATACATTAATTTAGGTTTTAATTTCATTCAAAGAGGATTTTTATCTATAGATCACTTTCAAAAACCATAATGACTACAATACTGGATGTGACAGCCTTCTAGAGACTAACCAGAGCCTGGAAACGTAAGAACATTACACGTAACTCCCCTAACCAACAAGAGAAGCAGCTCTAGAAACTACCAGCCACCCTCCTTGCCAGCCAAAGAAGTGCACAGCAGCAGCTGGCAAGCAAGAAGAATGGCATGAAAGGAAAGGTGATGAGATCATGAGCTAATAGGAGAAAGAACGTGCTGCTGTTTGTGGCTATATGGAAGCACCGCACAGGAGCTGTGAACAGCTACACTGGTAAACAAATTACCACTGGATAGACCAGGATGCTTTGCATGTGGATTTCCAGAAAATAAAGAAACAAAGCCACAGAACACTGATTCCTTGTGTATTGGCTTTGGCTTTCTTCAAGGAATTCATCTTGCTGACTACTCTAACGGATAAATTCACACCTCGATTTTTGTCTAACATATCAAGAAATAGTAATTGTTTCCTCTTGTTTTCTTTGATGCTCTGCAGACAGTGATGGCTATCACATACCCAGTCCATGCCACACCAGAAATGTCATTTACATGCACTGGAAAACAAAAATCATCTTCAAAGTCTCATTCCTCTCATACATCATCACAAAGCGTTCAAACCAACTCAAGCGACAGCACTGTGCCAGCTGAGGCAGAAGTGCTCCTCTCCCTCTGCTCTTTGCAGCAGCCCCCACAGGACAAGGATTCAGGGTTCAGGATACTGAAAAGGATCTGGAGATCCTTTCTGCTTCCCAGCCAGCAGCAACAGAGCAGGGCAATCCCCAACCTTGACCATGGTCACCAAACCCACCCATGAAGCATCCTCGCTCCCTACACGAGCATCGAGCTGGTTAATTAGCTGGAAAGTTTCCACAGGATTCCTAACGGCAAGGGAGGGAATCAAGAGTTAGAACTGGGAAGTGATGGTAAAAACCAGCTCTGCAGGGATGAGATCTAAGAAAAGAGTGTGGGAAAACCTGTGAAAGGACATAAAGAATCCAGCACAGGAATTACCCAGACAGGAGTTGTGGTGGGGAACGGAGCAAATGAAAACTCAAAAGTGACGAAAACCCAAAAAGCAAGAATGAAAAATAGAAATTTGACATCTCTTGTGGTTTTTATTGTAGAGAAACAGACAAATAGTGTTCAGCAAGTAAATTATTCAGTAAATTCCACTATTTTTTTTCCACAGCTATTGTGACCAGCTGAATAGCTGTGCAAATATTCCCAGAATGATGACAACATTCATGGCACTGGAGATATCAAAACACAGCCTATCTGACCTGCTATTAGGATGCTAGTGGAAAATACATTACAAGTAAAATTCTGCAAGCAACAGACAACAGAGAACTATCATATTTCACTCTTTTGAGCAGCACAGGAAGGAGAGAAGGTTTTTCACAGCATATTTATGCTTGTATTTGTCAACTAACTTGGGGACATGTAAACTGCCTTTCAACACTCTCTCTCTGCCTGAAGAATACCCTCCTGTATGATTTAAACCTCAAACTTGGATTCAATAAACTCCAAATATATCTTTCCCAAAACAAAAATGCCATTCTGAGTCTGAAGGTAATTTGTCCTCTTGTCTATTTTGGGGTGAGATCTGATGTGGTGACAGTGTAGGTCTAATAAACAGATTATGAAGATTTAATGACTTCCTGTTAAATAGAAAACATGAAGTGAGACCAGACAAACCAGGTAGGAGCTGTCAATGGGACAATTAATTGCCTGGTGGGGAATTCACTTGATTTGGCTGTTAGGAGGAAACTTATGCCTTTAAAAACACCCTGTCATCAACAGAGAAGTTGACATGGAAAAATAAATTCTACATTTTGGTCTAGGTTACTTATGTTCTCAGGAATGATGATTAATTGTTTCAGATTCTTATTGGGAAAAGTCTATCTTTATTTTCCTAAATGATCTCTTGCTCTCATGCAGCCCTGGGAAAACAGACTGTAAAATTGCTGGCCACAAAAGGTTTGGGAGAAAGTTAACTTTGAGCCACTGGAATATGTTGTAGAAGCAGCCTGCTAGCCTGGGAAGTTGGCAGACTGAGATCCTTCCTGCCTTTGTGAAGAGCCAACAGAGATTTTACAAGTGCTCTAAGCCCCTTAGACAAGCAGAAACTCAAACTGGTTGGGTCTGAGCATGCAATGCAACCAAAAGGAAGAGCAGCAGCAGGAGCCTGTGCCAGCTGGGAGAATCTGTACTAATGCACTTACTCCACACATTACAAGGCTCTTACAAACTCGGGCCCAAGGACTTGCATACTCTGTGTACTTCAGTGTGTGCTGCTCTGCTTGATTTCTGGTTCTGAAATGCTTGCTTTTCAAAAAGCAATCCAAAGAATAACATGCTTTTTTTCCTTCCTGTCTGCATAGGAACTCTGGCACTTCCAGCCTTTCCAGTTTTATTTCTCTATTCCTCATCTCCTGAGTGAAGTTTATCTTTATCACCATCTCCCTGTCACACATTTTTACAACTAGTTAACTACCCTCATAAACTCCTCCTTTGAAACACATTTTGGGTGTGATAAATATATATTAAAAAAACGGTCAAATGTATACCTGTACCAGCCAGATCCCATCTTTCGTGTCTTCTACAAGCTCATAAAAGTGCATTTCACCACTGAAGTTTGTACTGGAAACTGATTCAGAGGCCTCTTCCTCCTTGAGAGCTGAATAAAGCTCTCCTTCCATAAGGTCTCCTGAAAGAGACAATTGGAGAAATTAAATTAAAATTACACTGGAGAAAGATTACTTCATGAATTCCAGTAACAGTTTAACCAACCATATCTGCATGGTTGCTTGGAGAACCTTTTCAGTACAAAGGTAGCCAAACTTTAAGTTTTTACTATAATTCTATCTCTGGTGATGTGACTATGAACAATTTGACTTCAGTCAGACCACAGAAGACATGAATGCTCTGTTTCTGATTACACAGATGTACCACACATGCACAAGCACACAAAGGAATAAAAGAACATCTTCTAAGGCTCATTCTCTGCAAATAACAGCATTTAGTGGCTGAGAGCAATTTTAGTCGATACATCTTTGCTTTCGTTTCACAAGATTGCAATTTTGCAGCAAGCAATTTCTTAACACTGATAATTCAAACAGACACTTCAATCATTAATTCTGGACCAAAACCCAGTGTTTGTGGTCCTGTAGCTAGTAAAAATCTCGGGCAGAATGATTTAGGTGTTGGCTTTTGTTTGCACAGTTGGGAAAAGTTCCCATGAACTCCAAATGCAGCGATGTAAAGAGCTCACAGTAAAATCATCTGATTATGTTTCCTTCGTAATCTCATTTCCTCCTCGTGTTTTGTTTCACAATCATTACAAACACTGTTAATGACAACCTGCATTCTAGTAAGTAATCTACTAAGCATTAAGAAATGAAGTCTCGTCCAAAACCAGATTCCTTAAAAATATAAAAATAAGTGCAACAGCTGAAACCCTTGAGGGGTTTGCAAAAATATTAATAAAATTTAGAGGAAAAAAAAAAAAAAACAACCCAAACGCAACCACAGAAAAACGCTGCAAAGCCTGCTGGTATGAGAAGTGTTTCCATGACATTTGAAGAAGTTGGTTAATACAGTTTGTTTGGAGTTCAACACTTCCCTGAAGCATATGCAACCCAAACATCATGACATCATTAAAGTACCTGACAGCCAAGGAGTGAAAGTGATTGGAAACAAAAGTGAACGTGCCTAATGCTTTTTACTGCTGGAGCAGCAAAGCCAATAAACAACATAAAAACACAAATAAACAATGAACAGTAGCAGCAAATTAGATGTAAATGCCCAGGATTAATATCAATTATTTAAACCAGCATTTTTAAGGTTATATGGCAGGCACTACATCCTTCTCCCTCCTGTCCAGACATGAGACCCTCACTGCCTATCCCAATTGCTGGGATTTCTGTCTCTCTCCTGGATCACCAGCCCTTCCATCATTGATTTAAAAGCAGCAACTCACATTTTCCTGCTTGGCTGGCACTACAGCTATTACATCAGCCCCATCTCCCAGTCCTTGGGGCTCCCTCCAGGCAGCATCCTTACTTCCAGGACACTTCTGCCATTCTTACATCTCCACTGCTCTTCACCCCTCATTGCTCATCAGCCCCAAGAAGTCTTCATCTCTTTCACCTGGTTCTCCTTACTTCCGAAATGCCCCCCTGCCTTTTTCCCAGCTGTTTTTGTATGCAGGAACTAGTTCTGTTCCCTTGTATAAAACCATCTCAACCCTGGGTACCCATCCCTTCTGCTCCTCAGCTATGAAATCACCGCTTTCCTTGGGGCCCATCTTGATAACCGTACCTGTAAAACACCGAGCAAACGGGTGGGACTACACGGGAACAAGCCGGCCCCAGCTGTAAACAGTGGCCTACTGCAGCTATCTGGAGTCTCTCCTCCTCGCTTTTCACGGCAGACGACATTCGGTCCCATCTGTGCCACCGGCACTGACCCGGCCGCCCGCAGCGGAACTCCCGGGGCAGGGAAGGGAAGGGAATGGAATAGAAGGGAAGGGAATGGAAGGGAAGGGCCGCTGCTGTGCCCCGTCCAGCGCAGGCCTTTCACTCGGCACAGCCCGCTCGGGCTCACAACGCCGCCGGGCTTTGCCCGTCACCCCCCGAGGTCCCCGGGCTCCCTCCTTGCCGGGGGGAGCCAGCTCGCTCCCCAAACCCGCCCTGCGAAGGGAAGCGGCGCCCGCGCCTCCATCCAAGGGCGGCCGGAGCGCCGGCGGGGGTGGCCGGGCACCGACCTCCGTCCGTCCCCCCGGGTCACGGCGGAGCTCCGCGTACCTGACTTCTCCACCAGCTCCCGCACATCCTTCTTCTCGGGCAGCCCCGAGTGCCCCAGCCCGCGGCACTCCAGAATGGTCCGCAGCTTCCTGAAGCTCAGCGCCACCGGGTCCACCAGCTGCGTGGCGAGGAAGCCGCTCTCGTACCACGCCACGGCCTCGAACACCCGGGCCAGCACGAAGAGCGCCAGGAAGTAGAGCAGCAAACAGCACAGCTTCACCCACATCTTCCCGGGAGCGCCGAGCCGGAGGCCGGGCTGGGGAGCGAGGGAGGGGAGCGGGGGCTGTCAGGGGAGCGGGGCCGCGGCCCCCCCGCCTCCCGCCCGCCGCTGTCGCTGTCCCCGCCCCGGCGGAGCCGCGGAGACATAACAGTGACGTGAGCAGCCGGCACCGCCCCCCTGCCCCTTTTTCCCCTTTTCCCCCTTCCCCTTTTTCCCCTTTTTCCCCTTCTCCTTCCCCCCGCCGTGATTCAGCACTGCGGCCCGACCCCGCATCACCGGGCTCGGGGGCGGTCGCGTCCCTGCTCCCGGCTGCAACTTTGGACCCTGCGGCTGCGAGAAAAAAATATATATAAATACCTCGGATATCGGGGAGGGAGAGGGCAGGATCCCACTCGGCCGACGCTTTTCATGAAAATACAAATATTTATAGAGCCAGAAGTGGGGGCCGATATTTGCAGGGCCGATCAGTTCGGGCAGTTTTAGGGCAGCTTAGTGGACACAGTTAATTTGATTTCAGGCTGCTGGGTGTAGGGATGGATGATCCCTCCGCTCATTCCTGCACGACAGCCCCGCTCCCAGCCCTTGGCTGGCGCGAAAGCAAATTCCACAGTGAGATTCATCTGCACGGGCCGGACTCTGCAGCTCTGCCTCGGCACTCGAGCGCGGAGAGCTTGAGCCAAAGCCACAGCCACAGCAAGGGTGAGCTGCACCCCGACTTCGGACGAGGGTTTAAATTGGGTCTGTGCTCACACTGGAAGCATTTCGGAGCGCAGCATGGATCCCTGCTGAAATGGATCCTCGAAGAATCGTCCCAGGCTGTATAAGAAGCGTTGGCCTGCAAAGATACAATTTAGCCTGCTACTAAAAACCTACTAAAATCGAAGTACTGCGTTGAGATGAAGGCTGTGCTCTGAAGGAAACTCAACAGCGCTTCTGTATATTCAGATATTTTAAGAATCCATAATTTGCATGAAAATTGGCAGCTCATACAGATGAGCACAAAAATAGCACGGCTTAATTTTAAAAACACTGTGCACCCCCCAGAGTGTACACGCTGTAATTCTATACTATCAATTTTCAAAAAGGCATAATAATATTGATCTGGAAGAAAGCATTTAAATCACTGTACTCCTCAGAGCCTTTAAAACACATTTATAGGTTTCTCAGTGTGCTGATATGCTTTAAAAAGGAAAAAAACTCAACAACCTAGGTGCAGCTTGTTGTGTGACACGGCCAACACTGCCTCTTCCAGAAGAAAAATCATGACACTGTGTTCTTCAGGAATGGGCTCATTTTGGTCTTGAAAGGGGAAGAGTGGAGGGATTGCCTAAGCCGGGGCCCATCTCCCTAATGAGCAGGTGGCAAAGCATCGTAAAATGAATCCTTTGCCCTTGGCAAAAACCAAGGGAGTGGCTTTGTCCCTGCAGCTGGTGGAGCAAGGGGACAGTCAATAAAACACACATTTCCCATCACCTGTCAGAGGGCCTCAGGCAGGCTCTGAGCCCAGAAGTGCCCCAGGAGCTTTCCCAGAAGATTCGTGAAGGCCCGTTTCTTTTGTCACACGTACAAGAAGTTGCCTGATTTCTCTTCCTGATTTCTCTACCTTTTGTTTCGAGTGAGTGTGAAGTAACTCCCACCCGTGTGAAGTAATGGGTGGGAGTTTGAGGAAGGACTTTGTATATTTAACTTTTGTTAGAAAACACTGTTGGGTTGGGTTTTTTATTTGGTTTGTGTTGGGTTTTGTTTGTTTTGGTTTGTTTGTTTTACATGCGCAGCTCAGACCCTACTCCAGTAGGTTCCTTTGATTCTCCCCTGTAATTTCTTCGGGGTGCCCTCGCTTCTCCCAGCAGGAAGGCACCTCACAACAATTACTCCTCTACGCTCACAGCTGAACTATTTGCAACACCAACTGCTGGGGAGGCTGTCACCAACGTGTCATTTCCGAGTGCTCATGGGCTGAGCTAAATGAGGCCCCTGCAGAGACAAAGCCAATCATCTGCCAGAACTCAAAGCCCTGGAGTCGTTTCAGGAAAGTACAAATGATATTTCAAGCCAGTATTCAAAACCCCCCAAAACAACCCAAACCAAAGCAGCTGCCAACACTGAAGCACCCGGATGGGTGGTGGGTACAACCAAGAATTGCAGGTAATGAATTAACCAAAGGTGTGGCAGAACAAACCTGAATGGATCCAGTGCCTTTCCCAGGCTCTCTGGTCCTCTCTTCCCTCCTCATCTCTGATGCACTAAGCTGACCCTACCAGAAAATGTTCCATTTTCTAGATGTAGCTGTCATTTGGTTTCCAGTTGTAACTCGGAATGTCTTTGACATGTCACCTGCAAACAATCTTTCAGGGAGTTTTAATTATCTGGAAAATCTAAATATCTTAAGAGTGAATTGAAATTCATTGGGGCTGAACACAAGGATGACACACTCTGGCATTTTTAAAGACCCCAGGGTTAACACTACTTAATTAACAGCATTAAACAGTCATCAGTCAGCCAGTCCTATGCTCACAGAGCAAATATTACAAATGTGAAGAGAATGGAGAATATACATTCCACCTTTAAACAAAAGCCCAAAGCAAGGATCTGCTTTTAAATAATTTTGGCAGCAAAAAAAAATTTACTATAATTTAGGAGCTCGTGAGCCCAAATCCTAAGAACTGGGACAGCCACTTTTCCCTGTCAGACAGCCAGACCTGCAGTCTTTTTATCTGCTGCCCCTTGGTAAAAGGCAAGGATTCCCTCTCCTCCCCCATCCTCTCCTAGGAGCAGTTGCTGACTGTGCAGCCTGGGAATAGGGACAATAACCCACTTTCCAGACCTCTGTGGGGAACATAAGTATTGTCATTTTGAAATCAGAAAAAGAGAGGATTAACCATCTTACTCCTTTACCATGTTAAAATAACATCACACCATTTTTTTATGAGTTTATCAAGATAACAGTTCAGCAAACTAATATTCCAACAACCTGACAGTTCTCCCAAGAGCCAGCCCTGCAAATACAATTTATTTTGATGACAGGAATTGGAGTTTGATGATCCTTGTGGGTCCCTTGCAACTCAGAATATTCTATGATTCTGTGAATTTCTGGGAATTCACTAACACAGAAATTCTTGATGTGCTTCTTTATCAACATGGGTGCATCTCAGCATGTTTTAGGTGTGATATGAAATTGTGCCTCCTTGCAGTTGATATTAAATAAAACAAGCTTCTGTGAGTCTCAAAGCAAGATGGCAGCAGCCCAGACATTATTGTGTTTTAGGCAGAGGAATTTTAAATCAGAAAATGTTTCCTGCTTTGTACAACTGGCCAAGGGGAAGTAGATTTAACAGAGGTGTGAATCTGTAACACAGTGACCACTACTGACAGCTCAGCTAAAACCCTGGCTATTTGACCGTGGAATTCTGGCATGGTTGGGGTTGGGAGGGACCTCAAAGACCGTCCAGTTCCACCCCCTGCCATTTGGGTGAGGCAGTCACGGTGAGCTGGTGGTGATTCACGCAGGAATTCAGGTTGGACAGGACGCCGGGAGGCTCAGAAGCCCAACCCCGTGCTCAGGGTCAGCTGTGACACCCGGGCAGGTGATCAGGACTCAGCTGGATCTGACGGTCACCCCCTGAGGGAATTTGATCTGCTATAAACACCCAGTGATTAACGGCACAAAACCGGATATCAGTCAGGGCAAAACAACTTACAGGAGCAGAATGAAATAATTAAAGCTTCAGATAGACACTTTTTCCCTAGGCAGTTTGCATTTTCTGTTTCTGTACCCGTAGAAAACTGTTTGTTGCCCCTTTGGGGAAGACCAGCTCTGGTTAATTCCAAAATAAAAAATAAACAAGGAGTCTTGCTCGAGTGTGCTGAGATGACCAAGGAGCCAAACAGCAGTGGAGAACTTCACAAATTAAACCCCTGGGCTGATGACTTAGGAAACCAGAAGAGAATGCTTGTCTTTAACCCCAATTTGTGATCAAATAAAGAGCAAAACCAGAAAAGCAGCAGTTTGGGCCAAAATCTGGCCAATTACTGACAGTACACACCACACAACACATCTTCTGTTTGTGTGAGAATACAGACCTCTTGATTTTCCCATCCTGCCCAGCACTGTGGACACAAATGAAACAACACTAACCCAGACTCGGACCAAATGCTGGTTTTCCAGTTAACTTTGTCCAAATTTATTAGGAGCTTTGTTTATACTGTGCTACACAAAACAGAGTCCTGTGTGTCTTGGGTTACCGCCTCCAAACACCAAAGCTCATAGAGCCATCATCATAAAATCACAGAATGGTTTGGGTTGGAAGAGACCTTTAAGACCATGTAGTACCAACAGCCCTGCCACGTGTGGGACACCTTCCACAGGTCCAGGTTACTCAGAGCTGGTTACTCAGAGCTTCATCCAGCCTGGTCTTGAGCACTTCCAGGGATGAGGCATCCACAGCTTCCCTGGGCAGCCTGTGCCAGAGCCTCCCCACCTCCACACTGAAGAATTTTTTTCCTAATATCCAATCTAGACCTGCTCTCTTTCACTTTGTAGCTATTTCCCCCCTTGTCCTGTCACTACACGCCCTTGTCAAGTCTTGCCCCATCTTTTCTCTAAATTCCCCTCACGTACTGGAAGGCCACAGTCAGGTCATTCAAAGCCTTCTCTCTCCCAGGCTGAACAATGCCAATTCTCTCAGCCTTTCCCCACAGAAGTGCTTCATCACTCTCAACAACTTGGTGGTCTCCTCTGAATTTGCCTGGAGCTGGTGTTAACCAAGAGGAATTTGATCTGAGGCATCTCTTTGAGCACATTTTTATAAGCCGCTGCCAGTCCAATGCACTTCAGCCTGTTGACCAACACAACACCCAGCAGGAAGTTTACCGACCAATTACCAACCCAAGGACAGGTTAAATGCTCCGTTTCCGGCTCGCCTGGCTCCTTAACTCAGCCCTGGCGCTGCTCAGATTTTCTTGTGCGATGTTTGGGGCAGCTGCGATATGTGCTCCCCGCAGGCTGGCTGGGAGAGAACCCCTTGTGCTCCAGGTACCACTCAGCAGTGACACCGCACCCATCCCACGGCTCTAAACCGCTCCCCGGCACAAAGGCCCAAGATCCAGAGGAGCCGTCCCAGCCCCTGAGGCCTCCCGGGCCCGGTGCGCCTCAGGCCTCGGCGTCGCCATGGCAACAGCGCCCCTCAGGCCCCCGCGCTTAGCTGCCCATGTCCCTGCCTGATGCGCAACACCCCGGAGATACTGGTTCTCTAGGCTGACTCGCACACGCTGCCTGACCGGGAAGCGCTTCCTGATCCCACTGCGACACCGGAAAAAACGCCCCGCCCACCCCCGCCGGCGGCGGGCCGGGGCTGCCCGTCGCGCTGCCTGACTGAAAATCTCCGCTCCGCCCTGCATTTCGTGAAGGCCCCTCGCTGAGGCGTCCGCGGCGCTGCCTGCGCGAAGCGCTGTGAGGTCCCCGCGTGTCCGAGGCGCTGCCTGCGCGGAAGTGCGGCGGCCCGAGGGGACGGTGCCGCGCGGGAGCGGGGCCGGGGCCGCCCGAGGGCCGGGGCTGGCGGCGGGCCCGGGCGGCGCGGGGGGCCCGGCCGCGGGGCAGCAGGAGGAGCAGGACGAGGAGGAGGAGGAGCGCGGCCCGGGCGCGATGGACCAGTGCGTGACGGTGGAGCGGGAGCTGGAGAAGGTGCTGCAGAAGTTCTCGGGATACGGGCAGCTCTGCGAGCGCAGCCTGGAGGAGCTGATCCAGTACGCGGGAGGGCTGCGCAGGGAGATCCTGCAGACCGAGAGTACGTGGAGACCCCCCCCGCGCCCCCCTTGCTGAGGGGACGCTGTCCTGCTCCTCCCTCCGGGGAGGGGAAGCCCAAAATCTGGGGCGTTGTGGGCTGGACACCCCTCAAAACTTCGGGCTTTGTGGGCTGGGAACCCCCCTAAGGAGGGCCCTTGCTCCAGGGATCCACCTCATCCCCAGGGTTTTGTGCTGGCGATTGAGCCGGGTCTTCCCCCTTAGCCCCGGAGCTTTCGGGGCGTTGTTTACAGGGAACATTTAAAAGGTGGGAGCAGGGGAGGTTTGAACATCATAAAAAGGTTTTTCACCCAGAGAGTGGCTGGGCATTGGAACAGGCTTCCCAGGGAAGTGGTCACAGCACCAAGCCTGACAGAGTTCAGAAAGTGTTGGGACAATGCTCTCGGGCCCATGGTGGCACTGCTGGGGCTGTGCTGTGCGGAGACAGGAGCCGGGCTCGATGGTTCTGGTGGGTCCCTTCCAACTCAGCATATTCCATGATTGTGTGATCGCCCTCGGCCCTCCCGGGCCTCTCCTGCCCCGTGTGTGCTGCAGGAGCGGTTTGTTTGCTCCTGGTCACCAGCTCTGGCGTGACCGTGGTCAGTGTGTTCATGACCCTTTGTGTTGGGTTACAAAGGGGTTGGTCACCCCAGGGGAAATACAGAGGAAATACGCCAGAGCTGACCTGTTTGCTTTCCTACTCCGCTCCCCGCCCCCATTTTTCTTTTCTTTTTTTGTCTGTTTTCCTGTGCGCCTGAGTTGTGTGTTCCTTTGCTGTGCCTGGGTTTGGCCGTGTTCAGGACGTAAACAAGCCTTGTCTGTGTCACAGCTGGTGTTGGGCACTTCCAGGGCTGTAAACACGGCGCGTTTAAACCTTGCGAAATCCCGGAGATGGAGGTAGGGCCGTTTTTATTGAGTGGGAGGGGATGGAGAGGCAGCTGAAGTGATTTACCCAAGGCCATGCAGGAAGCAAACGATGGGTCAGGGATTAAAAATAGGAACTTGCAGGCTCCTGAGACCGAACTTGAGAGCAAATGATTTTGTTTTTGTTTGGTTGTCCTGATCCTGTGCAAATACAGGTGAAAGCTTACTCAAGAGTGTGGAGAGTTGCAGGAACATAAGACAAGTGTGCTGGAGCTGCTCTGTGTGTACCCAGAAGTTTCTATAGAGAGCAAACATGGAATTCCAATTGTGAGGCTTTTATTTGGGATGACATAAGGCTTGGTATTTTTGGCATTGTTTTGAGCTCTATTTCAGTTATTTGTGGTGTTTGAAACACTCTGGGCTTGGGCATTGAGGCCAGTCACTAAAATCTTCACAAACAGAGGTGCTGACCTGGCCTGGAGAGCTATGTGTGTGCCCTCATGCTTGTGTTGCTCTTTTTTTGGGCTGTAAAGGTTTGACTGTGACATTCCTGTTGCAGCTCCAGAGCTTTTACTGTCTTTGTAATGAATTTAGAAGATCCTAGTGTGCGATTCCTTCAGGATCCTCGTTGGGTTTTCCATCCAAGCTTGGATTAGCAGTTTTTGGCACTGTTCAGTGAAGGCCTTGGACATAATTTCAGCACTTACAAAGTGATGCTGTCCCAGAGAGCTCATCCCAAACTGAGCTTTCTTTTAGTAAGTGCTCTAGAATGAAGCCAGTACATTGTTAGTGCACATTCAGACATCTAGAGACTCTTCAGTTTTGGTAGCTGAGGGTGAGCTGGATTCACAGGGGCCAAAATTCTTACTATTTCCTTTTTTCTTTGACATGTTACTTGTAACTTTCTAAAAAGAACAGTTTTTTCAGCTCACTATTTTGAGGATTTTTGAAAATGGATGGAATTGAAAGCAGACAGACATTTTAATGTGGAAGTCTAATTCAGGTTATGAACTGCAGAAATAGGCTCCTGGATGTAATTTCAAAGGAAAAAAGAAAGAGAAATGAAAGCTCTCACTGCTGAAGAACTTAGGACAAGTTCTGAGTGCAAAGATGTATGAAAAGACCTTAAATAGGCAGTGGATAAAAAAAGGAAGTGGGTGGAGAAAAAAAACAACTATTAGAAACTGCTTTAACCTCTAAACTGGTTTCCTTCTCCCCCCCAGTACAGTGTATTAAAATGTCATGAGCTGATTTCATGTTAAAGCCTAAGAGCAGACCAGCCCTATGCTCAGGCCTGTGAATGGGGAGGCAAAGTTTGTTTTCCTTCTCTGTTCCCTTAATAAATCTGTCTTTCTGGAGTAGCCAAGGATTGCATATTCTTGGATGGTATAAGTGTGTCTGGCTGAGTAAACTTGGCATTGGACTCTGCTCTGTGCTCAGTGCTTGTGGGCCAATATATTTAAATTTTTTTTAAATTGTGCACACACATCACAGACAGAAGCTCTGTCTTTCTGTCCTGTGAACCCTGAATTACCAGGAGGGATGGCTGCAGGCTTTTTCCTGCTGAGTTAGTGCAAGTAGCTCATAGATTGATTGGAGCTGAAAGAAAGGGGTGCAGAGGGGAAACCTTCTGCAGTTCTGCTGGCTTTTCCTCTGTAGACATTTTCATTGCTTTCCTGGAGTTGAGTTTCTGCTTCAGTGTCAGGGACCAATAATTCACTTTTTTGCTTGGGGTAAAAGCAGGCACCCATGTGGGTTGTTTGGGTTTTAGCTTAATGGCTTTCAGAAAGTGCATTTTAGTCTTTCTGTTTGTTGGGGATGAGCATTTCCATTTTGCTTGTTGCATAATCTCTGGCTGGTCATTTTGCCGTGGCAGAATTCATGAGACAGTTAAAGATCCTTCATGTTCTTTTAAGTGTTTGCCATAAAAATTAAATAGCAACTAAGAAATAATGATTATCCTTAAATAATTTTGAGAGATGAAGTTTTTGGAATAGCTAAATGGAATTTTTTGTTTTAATTTGGGATGCATAGAATCACTGAAGTAACTGTTTTCAGTCCTATTACTCCTCACTCATCTGCTAGAAAAAAACCTCAAAGCCCCATTAACCTTTTTGCCCTGGAGATGATCCTTGGCTTTGTGGAACTGGAGGGAGAAAAAAGAATGGTAAAGCTTATTTTTGTTCTTAAAACCCATGATTGTTGGAAAAATGCTGTTGAAACTTCCTCAGCTGTGGCTTGTGGGACTGGACAGGAGGGAGGTGGCTCAGTGTGACAGTGTCAGCAGCAGTGTTCACAGGGTGCAAGAAGGAAGGTGCCTAGAAAAAATGGCTGAGAAATTATCATCTGCTCCCTATGACTGCAGTTTTTTTCTGGATTCCCTCTGCTCTCTCCAGAATCTGGGCTCTTAACACGCTGCTGAAAGCAAAGATGTGTTAAAATAGGAAATCAAAAAGGAACAAACTTAAAAAGCGTGTTTTCCGTAAAATCCTTCTTCTGAACAGATATTTTTATGATTTTGTTCTTTTTCACATGAAGGCTTTGGGTCTGGACTATTAGGGAGACATTTCTGAGCTGCTCTCCACTTAAATTAGCCTTCCCATGCAGTGAAAGGCTGCTAAGTCTGTGTCCCTAAAGGAAAAATTCTTCATGTAGAATGAACTTTGAGAAAAGATGGACCCTCTGAGGTAAGACTGGAAGGGAGATGTTTCTTGTATTTTTAAATCAAAAGTGGGAAGAAAGGACTGGAATAAAGCACCAAAAAATGTGTTTGTTTTTTTTTTTCTCACTCGAGCTTCTGAATGATGTTTGAATCAAGGCACAGAGGGTGTAAGCTCTGAAGTGCTGTGATGTGGTCAGGGGCCTGTAAGCCTGTCCTGTTTATTATTTTTTTTCACAGAGTGGGTCATACAGCAGTGAACCTGTTGGACAACAGCTAAGCAATGTCACTGTTTCTAGAGAATAAATCTCCTAACAAGATCCACAGGTCCTCCATGGACTCTTCTCATCCGTTGAGGGGAACTGGAGATTGTTCAGAGCTACTGCCACAAGTCAGGGAGCAGAAGCTCCATACATCTCAAACACAGAGTCCAATAGCAGTGGGGGCTTGTGGGGCAAGAATTAATTGGGCCATCTTAATCCACGTTTTGCTTGCACCCTGTTGAAGTTAAACATGGTGTTCTCATGTACCTTTAGGGCCTGTCTGAAAGAAAACTGATCCTGCAGTAGCTTCAGTATCCTTCTGTTATGTTCTTAGAGATTTGTGAACTGAGTGTTACTTTGAGATGTTTATTCATCTGCTGTGACTGAGACACATGAGACCTTTACATTAAATTTTTAAGGTGTTGCACTTGTTCAGTGCTGTTGTGCACCCAACTGGATTCCTAATTCCACAGGAGAGTTTTCACAGAGGTGAATTCCTGTACATCTGCCTTCTTGCATTTCTTTAATACCACTTGTTGTCTGTTTATGTTGCATATTAAAAGATTTAATGTTGCCATTTGTTTGTAACAAAGCTGTTAATTTTCCTCTCTTTTGTCTAGATCAAGATGGGGACTTGTCGGGGACGATTTCACTCGTTATGACGCAGTGTTGTAAAAGAATAAAAGACACAGTCCAAAAACTGGCCTCAGATCACAAAGACATTCACAGCAGTGTATCCAGAGTTGGAAAAGCCATTGATAAGGTATTTGTTTTGTGCTTTGACTGCATTATCACATTGTAGCACACATGTGGTGTGTGCTCTGCTTCCCAAAATTTGAGTTACTCTGAACTAAATATTCTGCCAGTGGGCAGCACAGTGCTTGCTTTCAGAACTCACTGCAGACAGCCTGTTCCTTCTGGGACAGCTCAAATCTCCGACTTTCTTACAGATCATACCTTGTGGATACTACAGGATGTAGAAATATTTCGTGTTTTATCACTTTAGCAAAATGCTTTCTTCAATGTCTGTCTCAGTAAGAAATACTCTTGGTTTTTACATATGTGTGTATATATATTTCTAGTTAATTGTCAGTAGCAGGTAACTCTAAAGTATCGTTTTGCAGAGAATTTTTTAAGAAAGGCGTTTTGGACCTCTTTCAGGGATGTTACTGAATTTAGGAGCTTCATTTTATAGCAATGCTCTTAATGAGCAATAAGAGGAGATTCAGCATTCGCAGTATCTGTGCCTAAATAAGATAGGGCAGCTTTGGTGTTTTACATATGAGACATCTGAATTTCAGGTTCAGCAATAACTGGGATATGAATATTTTTGTACCTTTTTTATGGGTAAATATTAACAATTCTTTGAAATTATGCAGAAATGGTGCTACATGTATACTTTCAGGCCGTGCTTTTCTCCCTCTCTGTTCTCTTATATAGAAGTAATTCTGTGTGCAGGGAGTCTGATACTTGCTCTTATGGACATCTTGTGATAGCTTCACAGGACGTGACTCTGACAGGGTCTAAACATTTATTCAGTACACAGCACTGATTTATCCTTCGGGAATCTCATTTAAACTTTGGTAGTAATGATAATCTGCTAAAACGTAATGTAACAATAATGTGATGAAGAAACAAAGTACATAATGCTGCATTATTAGGCAGAATGTCCATGAAACTTATTTTTTTTTTTTTGTTTCTATCTGACTGATCATTGTGGAGAGTTCAAACTTTTTACTAAGAGCTTTAATCCTCACGTCACTGTTATCCAAAGCTTAAGGATGCATCTGTCTCAAATCCTTGCTGCTGTATCTAAACCAATTAACTAGAGTAAAATTCCATCCTTATTACCAGCTTCAAACCTGAAATAAATCTGTGTAATCTTGGCCTAAGTTTTTAAACTTTCCAATTTTGCTTCAGCAAGTGGACTTTGCAAATACACTTCCAGGTTTAGCCATACTTTCTTCATTTAAATCCTCTGAGGTGGAACAGCCCCAGGTTGTATGGAGAGGGTGTAAGTGGAAATTGATGATATTTCTTACAAGCTAAAGAAAATACTTGTAAGTGTAATGAAGCTTAGGCTTGAGTCTAATCTCCAAACTGCTGTTTCAGTTGTCATGGGAATAGTTTTTCCAGTGTTCTGCCCTGCTGTTTTAAGTTTATGTAGTGTTTTTATTAGAAAAATAATAGATGTAAATAAAAGCATTTTTTAAAATTTCAAATGTGTTGCTTGGTAAAATACTAGAAAGGATCCCATTAATCTTCTCTGTTCCTGTTGGGTGTCAGAAGGGCTTTTTCAGTGAGATCTTCAAAAATGAGCTCAACTGGCTGTGTGCAGTGTGCTTGTTCTCTGAATTTTCAGTCTTACTTTTTGTATGTGGTGTTTGCATTAAAAAATCAAGAACAGTGGGAACTGCACAAATCCCCAGTTCTCTTGTAGCAAAGGAAGTTGTTCAGTGAAGTTCAGAGCACAGGTTAGGATTGTCTCCTTAAATATGTCCTTGGTGGAATTTTTTAAATTTGTTTTCTCCATCTGTAGTATCTTAAGGGGCCTACTTTAAAATACACCCCAAAGTCTGGGCCTTTTTGTCAGATGAATATGTATAATGTTTGAATTTCCCTGAACTGTAGCATTTGAAGCAAATCTTCCATATATACCAAATGCAGTTTCCCTGTGCTGCTGGAGAATATGCTTGGAACCTGCCAGGAAAATCTTTGTTGGCACCAGAGTCCCAAACTGGAATTGCCCTCCCCCATCCCTTCACCATAATATACTTAAGCTTAAACCAGTAGAAATAATTAAGTGTAATTGATGTAGTGAATTGATTCTCAACACATTCTAGTCAAAATACTGCTGCTTCCAAAATAAAGCAGTTGTTAGAATTTAAGGAAGTACACACAGCCTTTGCCTTGATTAATGAGACTGGAGTTTTGTTTCTGTCACGTGTAAATCCTCATTTATTTTACGGATTAACATCTCCAAAACTCTGCTTATGGTTTTACTAACTGTGCCTGCTCAGGCACAGATAAATGGCCTGGTTTGAGATTGGGAAACATGCTAATACTGCTACCCACTTCATGTGACACAGGCAAATGGTAGCTGCTGTTGCATGTAGAATCAATAGACTTCCCATTTAGCAAGTTTGGATTGTGAAAGAGCTTGCTATATTGTCTGCCAGTGGCAAATTCAGGTTAAATTTCTTTTTTTTCCCACATTGGGGCAGCACTACACCTACATAAAAAGTTCTCTGGTCAGTTTTTAAATTATTGTAGTTGTTGCTTGTGAACTTGGATGGACCCTAGACTTGTCTGCCTGCAGAATTCACTCTGAAAACAGAAATCCTTAGAGCAAAATGAAGTTCAGATTTGGCATCAAATACCTTAAAGTCTGAAATGCCAGAGCTTTGTGTGTTGCTTGGAAAGTTTATCTAATAAGCTAAACCTTTTTTCATGGCAGTCCTACGTAGATTGCATCCTTCTGATCCACAAAAGGCTACCCTTTCTTCCAAAGAACATTTTCTCCTTTGAAAAGAAATGTTTGCATCCAGTTTTTTCTGTATTGTACTGGCAATTGCTCTGCTTCCAGAACTCATCTTGTCGCCGTTGTTCAGCAAGTTGTTATCAGGTAGCTCATTCATCAGCGTCCCTGTAAATCAATCACTCTTCTGGAATGATTTGAATTCATCTCAGAGCATGTTTGATGGGCTAGTAAATGTTTTCTCTCTAGGAGCAATCTGTCTGAGTAGTGGTTAAATGCTTTCATTTAGGAAAGTAAGTGGAATAAAGGGTAGTTCCTTCCGTTTCTCCCCTGAATTTTATATCTGTTATATGGCCGACATTTTAATCCAGTCTTTGTTTTGGGAAAGCAAACTTTTGCCTGAGTTAATATTCATTTTGTGTAAAAACTTGTGTGTGAACACACAAAAAACCTTTACTGTGCATAATTTAATTGGGTTACTGTGAAGAAGGGGGCTACATAAATACAGGGTCTTCACAAGTTGAGCTTTATGTGGAAACAGATTGAATAGAGAAGGTGAACAAATGTCTTATTTGTGGTTTTGGGTAAGAATTCAGAAGGGAGGAATGCACAAAATAATCTCAACTGAGTAACTGAGGAATAAAACTGTCCTTAATCATCATCCTTCTTTGTACCCTGTTGTTATGAATAACATGGAGGGTTGTATGTTGGTTAGAAAGGTCCATCTTGTGTTTGTGAGTATCTTGAGGTCATCATGTTCTAGCAGTTATTGGTAATGTGCTGTACGTTGGTGTATTTAGCACATAATACTGTATATTTTGGCCCTAGGCTTGCTAATTAAGCTTTAAAAAAAGATGTGTTCCTCAGGAATATTAACTGACACATCATTTATTTTGTGTTTTTCATGTTTTAAGCTTTCTGGAGTTTTTAACGTAGAGAAATTCTTTTAACTTTCGAAATCTTATTAAACCCCACGTGCTGTCAGTTAGCAGACTGTTAGCATTTACAAAACATGACTGAGGGTTGCAGTCACCAGCAGATCCTGCATGCATGACAGTTGTGAAATATATAAGCCAAAGGCAAGTGATAATTTCTTCTGACATGTGGCAGTCACTCACTATAATCTGTGCAGTCAGTTCCTGAAGCTCCTCGGGACCCAGAGGAGGCAGAGCTGTAGAATCCCACATGTAATACAGACCTTGGAATCGTTTAAAACAAACTAAAAAAAATTATTGGAATGAGAACCTGGTCAAGACTGGCTTGGTCAGAAAACGACTGAGGTTGAATGATGGGACGTGATAACTTCTTTTATGTGACTTGAAAAGATCTAATGGGGTTTTGTGAAGATTCACAAGGCTGGTAGGTTTGGTGTTTCAGAAGAAAATGAGCATTTTGTGAGAGCACTGAGCTAATTAGTTCCACCATCTCTAACCCCCAAGCAGTGAGAATGATGGGATAATGTTTGAGGCACAGGTGCAGCTTTGCTGTTGGGAGCTGTCCAGAAGGATGAGTCTGTGCTTAGGGGGTTTTATCATTGCTAGAACTTGGTATTACATGAAGAATAACTTATAGTCAATTATTTTTAGATTAATGACAAATCTCCACCCTGGAAGCAAACTTGTGAATTCTGAATCCTGTCTCATATCCTTTAGTACTTTGGTAATGGATTTGTGTTACTGGTGGTGGATGGACACTGAGACCAGAGTCAGCAATGGTGATGAACCTTTAAGGATTTGTAGGCTGGCACAAATAAGAACAGTATTATGTTGTCTTCAAGATGCTTAAGTTTTTCAAGATACAGCTTAGAGATGAACAGCATGACAAAGAGCTTACAGGTTAAGACACCCAAGTGAAAATGTTGTTAAATGTGAGATGTGAATCAGTGGCAATAATTTAAATGCTCACCTTGCTCCACCACCTCAGAAAGATGGAAAAGTCAGTTTGCTAGACTAAGGTTAATGTTTTACTGAAAGTTTGCTGAGGGCCCTGAAGGAAGCAGTGGCTTTGGAGCTGTGTGTTCAAGGATAGGAGGCTGCTCCTTTTTTGTGATGACACAGAGCAGCATCAAAGGGGACGTGGAGGTGCTGATGAAGGAAATTAGTAAGTGGTGAGTAACAGGAAGGTGCAGTGTCAAGCTGGGGAGATAGCTGCTACCAGCTGGGTGTTATCTGCCCTGCCTGCTGTGACAGAAGCCTGTGTTGGTGTGAGGCTGGTGTTCCCATGTTGTGCAGGGCTGTGGATCCCCACAGAGCCACAGCTGAAGCACTGCTGTTTTCACTGAACTTCTGATTTCTGAAGCTTCTTTGGGAGAAAGTTAAAGTCATTAGATCAGGCAGCAAGCAATGCACTGACTTCTAGACTCTTTATTTTGCAAGAGGCTTGTTTTAAGCAGTGGGTGAGGATTTTTATTAAAATTAACTTGCTTTCCCTGATCATAAAACATGCTAGCAGTTAAAAATCCTGGTTTATGTCCTGGATTAGAATAAATGTTGCTCTCCTGCTGCCAAGAGGCAAAGTGCCAAGCAGTGCCAAGTGTTACTGAGGAGACAGCGTGACAATCTCTTTAGTTATTCCTGGAGTATGTCCATAGGCCACTGGCCTAAAAATACATGGCACTGGGATCATCTGGGTTACATCTAAAAAAGATCTCTTGGGTCTTCAAAGCTCATCCTGTTGTTGGGATGTTGGTGCCGTCAGAGATTTGAATTTCATTGTTTGGTTGTGGGGAGAAGTGACTTTTTGCTTTTTCAGCATTGCTTACGCCCCAGATACATGCAAAATCCTTGAGTTAAAGCTTTTACTTTCAGTTTGGTGTGCTGTGCTGACAGAGATGCTTTGATGACTCTGTCTTGATTCTAGTGTAGGTGATTTTGTTTTCAGTTTTCTCATATGGAAAAAGCCGTTCCTGCAGATACTTCCTTCAGAAATGCATCATGGGCTGGGAACCCCTTTTAGTTAACTAGATTTCTAACTTTCTAGCTAGACTTGTAATTTGTTGGTGTAATTCCTTGTGGTGAATATTATTCAGACTTGAAACAAGCAAGCTAAAAGATTTCTTCTTCCTACACAGGAGGTAATGAAGGAAGCTGACATATATTTATTTCACTTTGGAGATAATTGAGGGCCAACTGAGTAATAGGCAGAAGGCATCAGGGTGGAGCCACAGGTGTCCTGCATAATTAAAGAAAAATGATGTGGGGTGAATTATTCCAGCCTATTAACTGTTAATTTGTGTGTTTCAGAACTTTGACTCGGACATCAGCAGCGTGGGGATAGATGGGTGCTGGCAGGCTGACAGCCAGAGGATCCTCAATGAGGTGATGGTGGAGCACTTCTTCAGGCAGGGAATGCTGGATGTAGCCGAGGAGCTTTGTCAGGTAACAAGTGTGGATGTGGAAGGTTATCCACTGGGGAAAGTGAAGCTTTGTCAGCTTCTTCATTTGAGTGTTTCAGGTTATCTGATAACCCATAGTTTTTCATGCTTTAACTAAAAAGTGGGTTTTTTTTGTCTGTTTATTTTTTTTTTCTTTTCAGGAATCTGGTCTATCAATAGATCAAAGTCAAAAAGAACCATTTGTGGAGTTAAATCGAATATTGGAAGCATTAAAAGTTAGAGTTTTGAGACCTGCACTTGAGTGAGTCTACTCATTTCTTTTCCTCACTTTTTAAAAAAATGCTTTTAAAACTTCTTAATTTTTCACTTTCAATACTCTCTTTGGTATATTCTGATGTGTCCCTGCTTGTCCTTTGAGAGGGGCAGTTACTGAGTGGATCTTGCCTTTTCCATCCCTTGTTACTCCCCACGGGAAGTGATTAACTAAGATTCTCTCTCTTAGATTAAGGATTCACTTTAATCACTTGTGGTACTGCTTTAAGGAAGAAACATCACTTGGAGGAAGTGTTGTTAGCCAGTGATGGTGTTTGACCTTCTGCTGGATCATTAATGCACCTTATTTGAGGAGGTCCCATTGTGAAGGATACCAGGGCTTACTAAAGGTGTTGGGTACCATGAAGTCTTTGTGGTGGGCAGAACTTGACTTGGGATCAAAGTTCTCACTTGTCCTCCAGTCACCCTCCCTTTCCAGACAGAGGACCAGAGGGTGGGAAGANAAAAAAAAACCCAACCAAACAAAACAACCCAATCAACTTCAAAGTGACCTTTTAAAAATAGTGAAACCAAAACAAATTCAAAATTTGTCTTTCATTCCAGAGCATAAATCATATACTTGAGATAGAATCTTTTGCATTATTCAGTTAAATACATTTTCATACTAACAACATTTTCTTTTCCCTTTTACATAAACCAACATAGGTGTGTCAATTGAGCATTTACTGGCATCTAAGCTAAGTGCAGGGACACTCTGATATTCAAACCCTGATGTTCATTGACTAATCCTGGGTAATGCCTCTGGGTCATGCAAAGTTTGACCTAAATAGTTGGTCTTTGAATTTAAGTACACAGGTGGAAAGCTGGGGTGGTTTATTGCTGTTGAATTGGCTAATTGAAGGGAAGCAACACTGATATTACAACTGAAACAAGATTTACTGTCAGCTACACCACATATATCTTGTAGTTCAAATAATAACAGAGCTGTTGTGAGGGATAATCCCTGAGGAGCAGTAACTTGCTGTTATGACTGTTCCCTTGAAATCTCTAAATTCATTTCAGCTCCAGTTTGCAGTGCTTTAGGCTTTACTCATTGCTGCTGAGTTGTATCATGTAGTTTCTGCAGTGTGTTAAATATTTTTCAAACAAAGGAGAAGGCATGGTTGTCCCTCAAAGGAATTTTTATTTTCCAGCTGAATGGGCAGACAATAGGGTGTATTGTCAGCACAGTTTGTGTGTTGGTCTCCCCACTCCCTGTCTTATTTCTGTGTATAATGTTTATTCTGTTTAAACTGGACAGTGCAAAAGCTGTCTGCCTCTCTTGGCTGCTGCTGGGCACAGAGGGGCCTTTTTTGTATGGTGCTGCTGATGTAAAAACCATGGCTCTTGGGGAGGATGATCAACATGTGACAAAATGCCATGGTTTGAACTCTCTGGTTGAGGAGGTAACCGATGCTTTAACTGCCCAGTTATCCCACAGAACTGCTGATGCCTGTGAAGGTATTTCCCTTTTATTTCCTGGCAGGCACAAGTGTTCAGGAGGAGGGGTAAGAAACCACTGCTGTGTGAATGGCCTCCATATGGCAGAGAGAGAAAGTGGCATTGTGCTCCTTGGGCTAAAATTGGCATCAGTGAGTAAAGCTTCAGCATCAAGCAACCCCAGACTGGCCCATGGCAGGGTCAGGCTGCTGACAGGGGTGTTGAAGCAAAGTGTCACACAAGGATGATTAATTAGTCTCCTGAACCAGGAAGTGGAGTATAGCAGGTTTTATCCATGCAAAATTGTGAAAAGCTGGGATTAAAAGGCAACCAGTCTCTCTGGCTCTGCCAGCACTCTCTGCTTGTGCTCAGCTTCACTCGGTGCTGGAAACAAAACAAACACAGGTGTCTCCTGGTCACTGCCGTGGGAAGGGAGTTGTCAGATTATTGACTTTTCAAAAAGACTTTCAAAGCCCTGCTGAGGTGATGGAAATTAGTGTTTGTGTCTCAAAAAAAGAAGTCCCTAACCATATTTATGATCCAGGTTTTCTTTCTAATACAAATTTCAACACTTAGAAATATGACCTTTCAGATTTAGATAGAATGTGACTGGCCATAACTTTTTTGTTTTCCCTTGTGGGGTGTAGAGTTGACTTTTGTAGAGGCTTAGTCTGGCTTTGCAGTCTGAGCTGTATAATCTCTGTATGCCTGCAAGATCCCATTAATTTGCAGTGACTTTTCTCACTGTAGTTTGGTGATGGGAAGGGAAATGCAGTTATTTTTCAGTGTGTGTTCTGGCCCTTCAGAGCCCAGGTTGGGCCCCATGGTCCTGGTGGAAAGGACTTGAAGGTTCAAAGCTTTGGCTGTAATTTGGAAAACAGCAAGTTGCATGGGTCCTGATATTTGCTGGATCCTTGGGGTGTGATTTAAACTTAATTTAATCTTCAGTAGGCTTTGTTAAATTAATTTTAACGTCTAAATCCCATGTGGGAGCTGAAGAGAGTCCTGTGTACCCGTGGTTTGCAAAGTATAGTGTAAACTTTAAAAAAAGTCTAATGGATTTGAGTGCCAGAAGTGAAAACACTGAGTGTCATTTTGAGAAGAGGTAGGAAGACAGGTGATTACTCATGATTTTGGACAGTAGAGAATATGCAGGTGGAGTGTTTTAAACCTCCCTTGCTGCTTTTTTGTTTTTCTGTTGGAAATAAGAACATCATGTCCCAGACCAAGCACCTCAGGCCTTGCCTGTGTTCTTGCTTTCTTTTGATACAAATCTGTGCTGCCACTCAAAAGACCTAAAAATGGAAAGCCTGCCTAAAAGCTAATTTGGAAAAATAGACTCGACCTCAGCAAAATGAAGTACTCTGTCATGTGGGTGCAAATATTGGCAGAGAGAGGATGGAGGCTCTTTTGATGCAATAGAGATTAATATCTCATTGATGGCACTGTGGACTAGTCTTAGTGTTTATTTATAGTAGTTTTTTGGCCTTCATCTGTTTATTAGTCTATGGTTGTTAACTCCACGCTCTTGTTTTTGCAGCTGGAATTGAACTTTACTGCCACAATATCCTATTTAAACATAAAAATACAATTAAACCCACTGCCCCCAAAACTTATGAAACCACCCCAAAACCCACTCACTACCCATGGTTAGTGAGAGTGCTCTTCACTCCTTCCTGGTGGGGATTCAGGAAAAGCTGAAACTGCCTGAAACTGGGGACAGTAGGGCTTGTTCTTAGTTCAAAGGCTCCATTTTTCACTGTTTCCTACTGAAAGGTTACTGTGTTTTTACAAAGCCTTGCCAGTGAAGTCAGACTCCTGATACTTCCACCACAACAAATGGAAAGTGGATACTTGCTCATTAATGCTACATCCTAATGCACAAGGCTGACTTGCTTTGAAAGCCTTCCCAATACAGTAAGAATGCTTAATTTTCTCATTTTAGTATTGATTGAAAAGAAGCCTCACATACCCTGTTTTTTTTAAGGAACACAGACTTCCTCACTTCCTCGCTAAAAAGTGAAAAGCTTTTTGCTTAATAGGGCCCCCACAGTGAAAATAGTAGAACTAATTAACACTAATGAGAAACAGATGTACTGGAGAACATTGAAACTTGAGGTTCTTAAGAGAAAGATTGGATTGATTTAGGCCTGACTGAACGGAATTAAAGAAAAAAAGACCAGCACCAAAAAAATCTTCAAAAAAAACCAAGAAAGGGATGGATAAATTCTAAATTATAAAGAAAAATGTTTTTTTTTTAAAGAAAAATGATGTATAAAATGCTTTGACAATTTCAGTTCATTTTACTCTATGTATGTTTAAGAAGTCTTTCTTGTTATTGAGAAGACAAACATCAGTGTTGTCATGGTGAATGAGACACAGAAAAGAGAAATATTTTTATTGTCTAAGTTGAAAATAGCACAGAAAGCAAAGTTTAAGCAGGATAAACTATGATATTTAAACTGATTTTCCTTCCCCCACTGTGAGATCTTGATAATCTCTGTCTTTGAGGTCCCATAGATGCAATTCCCCTCTCCAGGGCAACAGATGCATACACACAAACACAGTGGCTTGAACAACATGTTTGGTGAATGAGGACCTTGGAAAATGTTCTTGGTCAAACTTCTTGACATGCAGCTGAAGAACTGTCAGTAATTGTTAACATTCAGAGTGCTATTAATTGAAATACAATAGACTTGAGCTATTCCTGCCTTATATTGTGCCTAATTTAGTCTTGTCTTTCTGCCAGTGAATGTTGAATTTTGCGGTGCTTAACCTTTACAGCAGCACTAGAATTAACATCGTCCACATTTTATGTGCAGCTCCATTACTTGTGAAGGGCCTTGCCATTTTCTGTGCTCTGTAGAGGCTCTCAGAAGTTCAGGGAACAGTCACACTTTCCTTGAAATAGCTGGTAGATAATAGATAATTGCAATGATTTCATGTGGTGTGGGCTGACACTTAATTACTCCCGTGTCACGTCCCATTGTACCTCCTCTCTTCCAGGTGGGCTGTATCCAACAGAGAGATGCTCATGGCACAGAACAGTTCCTTGGAATTTAAACTGCACAGATTATATTTCATTAGTTTATTGATGGGTGGAACAGCAAATCAAAGGGAAGCACTTCAGTATGCGAAAAACTTCCAGCCGTTCGCCCTAAATCATCAGAAAGGTAAATTTTTGGTCACATTAAGGGGATTTAAAGCATTGGGATGTGGCACCTTGTAGTAAAACATAAGTCATGTTCCAAATATGTTTTTTTCCATTATTTTCAGTTTGTTAAAAGCTTCTTCATTTTGGATTTATCATGTAAAACAAAAGTCCTTACAATTAGAATTACCTTCTTTTTTCTTTAAGAGGGTTCAAAAAGAATATCTTATTGTTTGCACATTTCTTTAAATTTAAGGGTTTTGACTCTTTAAATAAAATGTAGATTACATCTAGAATAGGCCTGCTGCCAGAGTAAAGTGCTAAAAATGCAGAGGAATGTTCTTGGAATAGTCATCTGCTATTTTCTGCTGCGTGGGGTAATACAAAGAGAAATTTTGAAAAATGGAGAGCATGTGAGTTAAATGAACCATCTCAAGCTGAATCCAACAAAGCTTATTTTTTAGGGTACTCTGTGTCAGCTTAAAAATAGTAAACCTGCTAGAAGCAAATTCCCAGGCAGCGCTGGCAACTCCCTAGCCAAAAAAGTAGCAGGAGTGGAGCTCTCCTGGCTGTCATGGCTGTAATTGATTTTTGTGGAGGTGAAGATGTTTTTCCATGTGAAAGCTCCAGCTGGAGACACAATGTTTTGTTTGTTGTACAAACTCTGCTGTTCTGGTCCCTCCCAGATATCCAGGTTCTGATGGGCAGCCTGGTGTACCTGCGGCAAGGCATCGAGAACTCCCCGTACGTTCACCTGTTGGATGCAAACCAGTGGGCTGACATCTGTGACATCTTCACAAGGGATGCCTGTGCTCTCCTGGGCCTCTCGGTTGAATCTCCTCTCAGTGTTAGGTATGCTGCTTTTCTCTTGCTTGTTTTGAGACCTTTTTTTTGGTTCCTGTTTCTTGTTGAGGAAAAAAGAAATGACTTTCGAGTGGTCTCGTCTAGCTTGCATTAAATACAGGGTATAGTTACAATTAACAAGATCTGCAGGGATTAAAAACCTGAGGTTCCTGTGTGTGCTGGGTTTTTCCCTGCCCCACTGCAGCTCAAGAGGAAGCATTCTTGGGTGAAATTTATCTTCCATAGTTTAGACATAACTGTGAAAGATGAGGATGGCAGTTGGCCAGTTATTCCCACAACAAATGGGTGACAACTGTCCCTGCTGTTCTGCTGAAAAATAACCCTGAAAATGTGGCCATGATTCCATCACCATTTAATAATTTTGGTTTTTAATCCACACATTACTGGTCTTCCTCTCAGAAGAATTGTTAACAGTTATGTTGTGGTTTCAGTTGCTAAAATTTCCAAGTTGTCTGCTGAGCCTTTTCTGCAAAGAAGAAAGAGGCACTTTTAAGCTCAGTAGCTAATCTGACAAAATGCAAATCTGTAGGAGGCTGTTGGAAATATGAAGAAAACCCAACCTAATCTCCTTCTAGTTTCTTTGAAGATAAAACAGATTAGCTGCTATTTAGCCTTTGCATGTCAATTCCCCCAGTACACTCCCCTGATGTTTTAATTTTCATTTAAACTGTTAAATAGAAAATAAATTATATGTAGCTTTCAAGGCTGGATTTAGTACTTAGCAGAAACTTCACTGCTTTCTCTTTTTTTTTTGGTTTGTTTTGGCTTTATTTTTTCTTTTTACTGTTTCCATTCACTATTGTTAGACTTCTGTGCTTAGTTTAGAGCTCTCACATTGTTAAGCCTTCTGCTTTTCCTGTTTGTACCTCAGTCATAAAACATAACAGAAACAACGAAGGGAGCACTTCAGACTAATTGTATTTCTACAGTAAACTTTCAAGTTCCAGCTGGAGTGTTTTATAGGTATTTAGAGCTTAAATCTCTGGGTTTTGACTTTTATCTTGTTTCATTCAAATAACTAGCAGTCCTTTAGATTTTCATTGCTCATGCACTGATGCTGCAATGCAGTTTTCAGATCAAATGGCCAAGAGATTTTTGGTGAAGTGGAAAATCCCTGTTACTGATGTTTGCTCTGGTTGGACATTTGCTCTGCTCCTGTTGTGGAATTGATTGTGCTGAAATGTATTTACTGTAAGGTGGTATGGATGCTCTTGTCATAAACAAGACTGTTCTAAACTGGTGTGACCTTGGAGTGCTGCAGACCCTTTAGGAATTAAAGAAGCTTGAAGTGAAATCCCTGCTGTAAAATATTTTTGCTTTCAGGAACATGAGTAGCAGGCACTTTTTTAATGCTGATTGGCTTCTTCAGTATTTATCTAATCCTGTACAGGCCTCATGGTCTGAGTTATTATGTGGGGACAGTAGAAGAACTCTTGTGTTATGGAGGTTGTGCTTTGGGGTCTTGAAGGACTACAGGAATTTGAATTTACTATTTACTTGAGTTTTTATATTCTGGGAGGGCTCTTCAGAGATGTTTTCAGAAAATAGTATTTGTTAGATTTTTCACGGGGTTAACACAAGTTGCACTCAGGGCTGAATTAACAAAAAAAGCAAAGAGCCAAGGGTTAAAATGGCCAGTTGGAGGTGAGGGAGATAAATTATTTATATACATATATATATTTAGCTTAGGCAAATACAGGTTTCAGGTAGAGAAAAGGCATGACTTATGTAGACAATAAAACTTGCACAAACAGTAAAATAATCTGCCAAACAAAGCAGACTGGTAGCAAGTTCAAATCCTGCTTTCTGTTTGTGGTTTTCAGTACTATCGTTAGACTTAAATCCATCAAATCATCTGTTAATTTGTGGAAACTGTGTCATACTTTCTTTTGTAAAATACTGAAATATTCTTAAATAATGTTCTGCTGGTGGGTAGATCCCAGAGGAAGCTGAATTGTTTGTTGGGACACAGACTTTGGGCAGTTCTATGCTGCTTTCTTGTCACAGGCCCTGGTTTCCTTCCTTTCCTTACCTACCTGCTTTTTCTACATTTCTTTTCTTGGTTTGAGGTGAAGGTGGAAAGACACGTTTCTTTAGATGGCAATCCTGTGTAATTAAAGGATTGTGGGTTGTGTGTTCTTGTGGGTTACATGCAAACTCTCAGCTTGCACGTACTCCACCACAGCTGAGAGCAACCTCCTGTGTAAACTAATGTGATGTTACAGCTCAAAATCAAAGTAGGTGGTAGAAGAAATCAATTAATTATGAATCTCAGAGGAGGGATTAACTGTTGTTTTCTGTCCAGAATGTAGTAACTGAGGGCCCCAGGCTAAAATACATGGATAACTGATAGTCTGACCCAAAACTCTTGCTTGTCTGTACTTCTAAGCTCCCTCCAAGTATAACAAGATGTAAATGAAAAAATACCAAAACCTTGTGTCCTAATTAACCTTTAAAATAGAAATGTGAGAAATGTTGGTTTCCTAACATGCTCCTTATATTAACATGTCCTTTTTCTGCAGTTTTTCAGCAGGTTGTGTAGCACTACCAGCTCTAATCAATATCAAGGCAGTCATTGAGCAAAGGCAGTGCACAGGGGTTTGGAACCAGAAGGATGAACTCCCGGTGAGTGGGTGCTGAGCTGGCCCTGGGGCAGGTTTCTAATGGCAAATGCTGTTTTCAGGTTTCTTTTGTGCTGCATGTTATGGGATGTTTTACATGGCCACCACCTCCAGCAGCTCTGGGGCTTGGGGCTCTCTGCTGTGCAGGGCCCTGGGGCTCACAGACACCCAGACACTGACCCAACCAGCCACACAGGCTGCCCAGACACAGCACTGCCCTCAGCAGCTCCCACACAGGACTCACCTAAAACACAGGTACAGCCAACCAAGATCCCTTCCTTCTCCTCGGCAGGAAATGATTGACGTTGACCAGTGAAGGCAGTGGTGAATCACCCAGATTCACAGGCAAGCAGGTGCTTGTGGGTCCTCAATTCAGCATGGCCCTCCTAGCCCCTTTTACACCCTTTTCCAGCTGTTCCTCAGCAGTGTCCTTCTCCTGCAATTTCCTCCTACAGTTTATACAGTTCTACTGGTCCCCTCTCCTCAGAGACCCTCGGGTTTAGATTTGTATCTGTTGCAAAGTCCAGGTTTAGTTGCAGTTTCTTGATGATCTGTCAAGGTTGTTTCTTGTTATTATCTCCATTATTTTTATCCATGAGGTTTGTACCTCTCAGTTTTGTTTGTTGCCCCCCCCTTTCATTTGTTATCCCCTTTTGTATTGAAAAGGTCTTTGATAAATGACCTTAAAGAAACTGATGCTCTCACTTTGCACTTACCCAGACATGTCTCTGTATAACTGGAAAGAAAATGGATCCCACAGAGAAACATTAACTTCCCCTAGCTAGGCTTGAGCCCAGTCCAGGGCTTGCTTTGCAGTGGCTCTTTATCAGGCAGACAGGAGATGAAAGAATTAGTGCTGCATCTGGGGACACAGGAATTGGGATCCAGTGCATTATGCTTCCAGCACATCTCATTTATATCAGTTGAAATGAAGTTCAGTTGTTATGAAACCCCAGTTTCCCTTTATAGCTCTTGCCAAGCGTGTGCAGTTCTCCAGTGACCTGCTCCTGATTTGGAAAGGAAACTTATGTAGTGCAAACTGGGCATGAACTGAGTTAGCCTCTTCGACTGCAGCTGGAAGAGATTCATTTATAGAGTAAGGATGAGTGCTGAGTTTTCTCCCAGCTGTGTTTTCTGCTGAGAGTGTAACCTCAGAGTGTGACAGATTCCTGCTTTGCTGTCCAGCCAGGAATGAGTAGCTAGGGAGCATTTGGAAAAAGATTGCTGTTTGATGCAAATCAGTTAATAACACACATGTGTCTCGTTGCATTTTCTAAACTGAAGGGTCTCTAGTGGGCTCTACTAAGGCAGTATTGGGGGTGGGAAACCTTGTATTCATTGTGCAAAGACAGATGAAGTAGCATGAAAAGGTCACATTGTCAGGTTTAGTTGAAGGTTAAACCTTTGGAACAGAGCAGGTGCTTTGAGTACACACAGTGGGATTTCTGTAGTTGTCAGTTCATTGCTGAAGTCACAGACCTGTTCTTCTCTGTTACATGTCCCTTTCTGAAATAATTTTGTCCTCATGGCAAGAGTTGTGCTGCACAAGTATCTTCTGTGTTGGTACTGAAAATTAATGATTGTGGTATACTTTATTAATCACACGACATGAAGCTCTTGGCAGAGCCTTTCAAGAAGCTGTAGAACATTAATATAGTCAATCCAAGGGTTTTTCTTTTTAAATTTCTCCCTAAAATGAAATCTATAAACTACTTTTTATTTCCTAGCCAGTGATTTCCAGAAAGTCTTGTTGGGTCACCAGCACAGTTTTCCTGCCAGGGCATAGAGCTACAACAAAATTTGCACTTGTACCTTAGCAGAATGTCCTGTTTTGTTGTTATTCCCCAACATAAATCACTATTTTAAAAGCACAGTTAAATATTTTTGGCTGGCAAATTGTCAGGCATCCACACAATGGATTTTGTTGCTTTCACAGCTGAATTTTGTGAAATCTGTTAAGTAAGGGCCATGACCTAAAGGGATAATTATCTGGATGTGTAATTTGCCAAGATAAATTTTTGTGTTACTTTCTTTCACAGATTGAAGTGGACCTCGGTAAAAAGTGCTGGTATCATTCAATATTTGCCTGTCCCATTCTTCGTCAGCAAACAACAGATAATAATCCACCTATGAAATTAGTCTGTGGTCATATTATATCCAGAGATGCTTTGAATAAAATGTTTAATGGCAGCAAGTAAGTACCATTCTTTTATTTCAAACAACACACAGACAAAGACACATCTTAAGACTGGAATAGTGTGTATTGGGAAAACTGGGTCCATAATTATATGATAGGTGGAAGCTTGTTAATCTTGGAGAATGGCTTGAAAGCTGGATAAGCTAGATTGATGCACTGGAGAAAAGCATAATAAACCCTCTGATGTTGTTGGAAGTGAGCTTGCATGAAGGAATGCAGTGAGCAGAGTAATTTTTCACGTTGTAACCACCATTGTGTTGTCTTAAATTCAAACTGCAAGGCTTTACACACAGAGTTTTTCCTTGGGAGCAAGGTTAGTAATGCATGAAAAATCTCTTTAAAAACAAAATCAAACCTCTGGGGGAAATATGGCTTAGTAATTGAGAAGGAGGGGAATTGTAACTGTGGAAATACTCCTCCTTAGATATCCATGGGGTGCTTCAGGCTTTTGGGAAGCAGGAAATGGGAGAGAGAAATCTATACAGACTTTCTTGAGGAAGAACAGTGGTTATTTGGATTGAATATATACAGTTTCTGTGGAGGCTGACAGCTTAATTTAGAGCTGTAAGTCATTCTGGGAAATCCAGTGTGAAAATAAGTGAGGCTATGAATGGAAATGTCAAGTGATGTTTGCATTCTGTTCCCTGTTAGAAAAGCCTTCAGGGATGCCTTTGTGGGTGACTTTAGCCATTTTAAGCAGTAAACTTGCTGCTACATCATTCCTGTCCCTGATCACTCATTCCTGGTGCTTTCATTGATCAGTTTTACTGACAGCACAGCTCTGACAAATATTAACTCTGGAGGGGTGGATGGAGGAAGAAGTTAAAATGCCCAAATGTTGGAGATGGGGGCAAAATGGATCAATGCTTCAAAAAAGAATCAATTTCTTCATAAAGAAGAAATATTGTAGGTAGGGAGATCAGGCTGACCTTTCAGTCATAGCCTGTAGGAGCTGATCTAAGTAGATTGGAAAATCAGAGTATTTTGGGAGCCTAATAATAATTCGAGGGCTTGTGGGTAAAAGCTGAAAGACTAGTTATAGAAGGAAAAGCATGGTAAGTTCTCTCTCAGCTAAAGGTGACTTTTAATGGAGCCAAGTAAAGTGTTGGGGCTTAAGAGTGCAGTTGTTTCCTGCTACAGGGGGAAAACTCAATACCTCTAATGCTTTGTTGTCACACATTGCCCCAGTTCTAACACATTGTCTTTGTCCCCAGATTAAAATGCCCCTATTGTCCAATGGAACAGAGCCCTGGAGATGCCAAACAGATATTTTTCTGAAGAAAAGTTTCATTATGCAGTTTGTAAGTGACACTCTGGATTTCAGGTGCATTTCAGGAGAATTAAAAACACACTCGTTCCCTTTTATGCAGCAGACTGAGGACTCCTATGTTTGCATAAGCTAATGCTACAGAAACTTTGCCAACATTTAGTATATACATACCAAGTGGAAATGCTACAGAAATACTATTACCATAGGGCTTTACTATACTCTTGGTCTCCATACCTGATCAAGTTACTACACCAGCAGTTGTCATTCAATGCAGGTTTTTGTACTTAATTATATGGTGACTTTTTACTTTTTAAAAGCAGAAATTGATCACCCCCATTTGTTTAATATTCTTCCTGCTATTATTCTATCATTTTATTGATAACTGTCATCTTAGAGAATGTTTGTGGACAAAGTTTTATTTCCTGTAATGTGTACATAATTAAAAGTAAATACTTCAGAAAAAAAAAAAAGTTTGATAAATTGAATAGTCGTTATAAAACTAATTTGTATTTTTTTTGCTGAAAATGCTGTGATATATTCTGAGTTTTTCTTTCAAACATTTTTTCAACTTTTACATAGAATTCAAAGTAAATGTGCATATATATAAAGTATATAAAATATATAGCCCCAAGGGGCTACCTGTTGAAATCCATCACTAATTTATAAGGGTGATGTGTGACTAAACTACTGCTGGGGCAGAGAGGGAATAGGAAGTCCTGTTCCTTTGGATTCACAACCGAGAAGTGTTTGTGTAAGAGAACATTCAATAAATTCTGAAGTGGAAATGCTTTTAGTCAATGACATTTGCTCTCTGGCCTTTGTAGTCATGTTCTTTGAACTTTGTATTCAGGATTAGGCTATAAATGTCATGTTGCTGTATAGTTTAATAGTCATTATAGTGTGCTATTTATAAACAGTTATCAAACCCAAATAAATTGTAGAAGTATTCATTGTTATATGGGGGGAAAAGCATGTTCTGATGCAATCTACTGATCATGACTGCACTTGGCAGAACTGGGCCCTACATCATATATTAGGAGGTAGCAAGTTTTCTGTAGCTTGAGAACACTTTGCTTCTAGCCTTGTTTTTGTAGTAGAATATTACTGCCATTGCCACTTTCTCTGCTAAATTTGTCATATTGTTGACTAGGTAAATTTGTACTCATAAAGGAGACGTAGATCACGGCAGTTCAATCTTTTTTAGTGTGCATATATTTGTATTTATTGCACTGTCCTATAGTAGGGCAAGCAGCCATAAGGCATGCAAAGCTACATGTAAAATTATATTTCTGTATTGTGTAGTTAAAAAACAACAACCAACCAACCCCAAGCTTGTCTGGTTGAACACTGACACACTGGTTGAATGCACTAGCACAATGCACTACAGAGAAGACCGTCTTTGGGAAATCTACACCTTTTGAATTTGTCTGTCACCTGCCTGGAGAGACTGAGTCGGACTCTTATGGGATCAGTGACAATGGACAAACCTACAGAGACATTATAAATGAGGAGCGAGTCAAGGCACACAAATTTTAAACTTCAGATGTGTTTGATACATGTGAACAAATACAGGTGTGTGATTTTCTGCAAAACTTATATTGTATTCACACTGAGTTCCAAACAGCCGCGTTACCAAGTGGTAAAATCAACAATAAACGGGTGAGGATATTATTTTCCATGTAGGTTTCCTAGTCTTGCTGAAATTGCTTTTAATATTTTCTTTTGACTGGAATTGCTTAATGCTTTGGATCTATATGGAATGGCATATAAAGCAATTAAAAACCCAACAAACCCAACCAATAATAACAAACCCCCACACAACCAGCCTGAAGTATGAATGCTGCATCTTTCTCTGTTACACTGATGGTATTTTAGCATTGGTGTGAACACCAGTAAATGTTCATAGCTTAAAGCCCAGGGATGGGACAGTTATTAAATGGAAATAGCATACAAATTCACCTTGGCTATTAAATATCAACTTAACTGGTGCATGTTATGGATCCATAGCGAATTCAAAAACTCTTTTCACCAGGTCATTGCCGTTCTTTCCCTACCTGCCTGTCCATTGACTTAAAAATCCTTGCAGTTGTGCAGCTCCACCGACAGATGATGCTCTCGGTTCAGTACTGAGAGCATGCGTGCTCACCCTAACGGGAGGCTGTGCTGGGCATTTGAGAAGCAGTTCTGCAGTTTGGGTGGCACAAATAACCCAGTTTGCCCTGTGAAGTGATGTGGGCTGCCTCCTGATGCTGCCTGCTGTGTTTCTGGTAACTGGAGAACATGCTTGCAGGGGAAAAGTGAATAAAACACTGTGGTTTTCATACTTAAAGTAGAGTTGGCATCTGGTATGTCTGCATTGTCCCTAAGGGGCTGGGAATATCCACAGTAAAAAAAGTATTTGATTTTAAAGCTGTGGTGGTATCTGAGATGTGTCTCCATTACACTTTTGGAGCAGATTGTGACGCCTTGAACTGATCCCTGGAATCCCCCTGTGTGTCCCAAGTGCCTTTTAGTGCTGCAGGATGGGACTAAAGACACTCAGTGTGTTTGTATCTGTGTCCAGATCACCCTGGCATTCCTTGGACTGGGCTTGCAGCTGCTGCTTCTTCCCCTTTGCAAACTGTCAGAACAGCAGCTCTGAGCAAGTGCACCCATTAGTGCTGTGGATGGGCATCAAGTCAAGAGTATTTTAACCATGCTTATATAAAGTTTAACTTACGGGTGCTCTGAAAGTAATGGATGTTTATGAACTTGATTTTTCATAGCAGCAGCTTGTTCGTAGTGTCCCTTCAATGTCTATTAATAGACTTGAATTTAAATTTTTGTAAATGCCTTAAATAGGAAATGTATTATGATGTGTTCTTGTGGTGTTTCAGGTCTGACTTGGGTTATAAAGCATTATCAGAACTTCAAAAGAGTAGGAAAGGAAAGGAACATATAGCCCTTTTAAACTTCAAAGGAATTGTTCATTTTTGGTTGTCATTTACACAAAGTTCATGTCCTCACCTGTCAGTACTCTGGAGGTTTGACTGCTCTGTGAAGTATTTTTAATTAAGTGTTTTCCTGCTGTGACCTCAGCACTGCACATTGCAGCTAGGTATGGGTGAGCTAACAATCTTCCCTCCTGAAAGCAATGTTCCTCTATGGAAACACTGTATTGATTTCTGTCTCCTCTCTGTGACATTAATTAATGTGTGGAGAAGCTGAAGTGGATCCGTGTGTTACCAGTAATGAGTCAGAGCTTCTGATCTCTGTTAGCTTGGAACTGTCTCCATCCTGTTGCTTTGAATCTTTCTTCTTGACACTTTACAGGATGGCTGCTGCTAAAATTCAAGGTTGAAGTTACTTATCGCTCAGAGCCAATTTGCCAAGTTAAAGGCAGTAAATTTGGGTTAGATTTTCCTTGCAAGGTTTGTTTGCCCACTGCAAGATACAGTTTTTTTTTCTGTGCTTATCACTTCAGAGGTTGATTTGTCTTCTGGTCAGGGAGGGATAACGTGGTCCTTAATCCATCCCAACTTTTGATCCTTTCCTTTTGTGAGTGGGAGACTAAAGTGTAGGGAAGGAAGCTTTTGGAACAAGAGATTGAAAAAAACCAGTCTGGCAGCAATGATTTGTAGTGAGTAAAGCTGTAACGTGGTGTTACATCACTACTGTGAATTTATTTCAAATCTAAATATGTAAATAGGAAGAGCTGTTTGCAAAAATGTACATATGTGAGATGAGAGTGACTTAATGTTTCTTTATGACTTCAAGTTTGCATTAAGTTAGCAGACCTGTAGAGAAGTACAGGAACTGGAGTTGTTTACAGCCTTCTGTAAGCTCTTCTGCTGGGCCTGTATTTTGAACTGGTGTTTTGGATCACACCAGTGTGACAAAAAAAAAACCACTCCTCAAAATTTAAAGAGTTTTATAAGGGATAATAAGGGACTGATCAACAAAGCAAAACTAACAGTTCTGGGAGCATGAGGCACACCCAGTTCTTTAGCAATCAGTCCTTTATGCTGTTGCTATTGCATTACTTTCCCAAATGACTGCACATTTTTGGAGCCTGTTTACCACATCTCTGCCTCAGGTTGCCAGAGCATTGCCTAAGTCCACAGCTGCAGTCTCGGAGGGTCCCTCAGGGAGGCAGCCGGGGTGCTCTTCTGATGCCTCTTTAAACTTGGTATCCTCTTTTCATGTTATTTTGTTCTCTGCCTGTGCTGTCTTGGTTTTTCATTTTGCAAGAGCAGTGTCTTGTGATACATCTTTTGTGTTACATCTTGTGATAGCCTTGCTTCTTGCACAATTTTAGCAATTAGAAGTTGCACTGTATCTACAGAAGTGGTTACAATTTATTCTAATTGGTAAAAGCAAATTCAAAAGAGTGAAAGCCAACAGATTGTAGCAGTTATGAGGTGTTACATTATTAGCTGGGAGCAAGTGTGCAATTAGGTGACAATCCCCCTCTGAACAAGTGCATTCTTTCTGCTCCTCTTTGAAAGTCATTCTCTGTGCCAGACTCCAGTTTGCTCTGTGCCATCCTGTAACAGCTTCCAGCCTGTGCCTCTGCACCCTGCTCAGTCAGCTCACTGTGGAGCTAGAACCTCTTCCATGAGCTGTAACCAAAAGCTGCCACATCTGCAGGGCCTGTCCAACAGCAGCTTCCTGCATGCACGAACAAGCACCCTTGAGCTGCTTCTCTGCACTCCAGCTCAGCCACTCCTCCTGTTTTTATTAGTGCAAGCAGCAGTCCAGGCTCCTTGCCGGGACATGGCCACTCAACCGCAAACCCAGCCAGTTTGCCCTGAGCTTACATGATTTGCTAGAGATGTAAGCATGCAGGGCTGGAGTTGCTCTTGGCACTTCTCACTGCTGCACTGATATTTGCAATTGGTTCTTAACGTTTTAGTGCAAAAGATGTGGTTTTGGTTTTGCCTTCTACTGGTACTTTATTAGTAGGGGTGCAAAGAAAATCCAGATTGTGAATGGATTACAAAGAATGCTGTTCCTCAGCTCTACCTGTTGGTGGAAAACTTTACAGACTCTTTTTAGCCGTAGCTGATCAAAGGCTGTATGGAAGGAAGGGCTGGAAAATAAAAGTCATCGTTGCTTTGGGGAGCTGTGCTGATTCACTGCCTCTGCTGGAGGGCTCTGTGGTGAAGTCGGTCATTTTTGGTGTATTCACTGTGAAACTGGGGCAGTGACTACAAAAGGGTTTGTTTTGGTGCTCACCCCGAGCTGTTCTGGTCCTCTCAGCCTTCTGACCTGCTGCAGAGAGGATTGTGCTGCTTTTGCAGCAAAGGTGGGATCAGAGCAGTTCAGTGCAGTGGATTGGGTGTGTTTGTAAAACACACTGAAATTTACGGAGCTCAGTGACAGAAAAACTTGTGTAAGAATAGACAGAAGAACAAGTTTTATCCCCTGGGTATCTTGGGATGGACAGCAGTCCATGAACATGTAGGATCTCACAGACACAAGTAGAGAGCTGGATTTGCTTTTCAACTCCCTTATAGGCTTATGCTGACTCATGATATCTGTTACAGTGGTACTAGAGGTCAAAAATGAGAAGATTCCAGTGTGCAGTGGATTTGGAGCTGTGTTCAGGGGGATAATTACCAGTGTCAGTATTGTAATTCTTTTTTAGAGGTTGATTTCCCGTGCAAATGAAAGGCTGCAGGAAAAGCACCAACAAGCAAACCTGACAAAATGATGAAAAAACCCAAACCAAACATTTCCTACTCTCAGTTCTTCAGTGCATCAATCTTGCCTGGATTCATGTTGCTTCAGGACTGGGGTCTTAGTGCAGCACTGCATAGTGGAGCATCACTATTAATAATGCCAGGTAATAATGCCCAAATATATGTGTTTTTTATTGCTTGGGGTTTTATTTTTCTCAGTTTATCCTACATTAGGATTCCATTCAGTTGTACATGTGTTCATCTTATTGAAATGCTTTTTTGAATTTAAATACCCATGTCCTGTTTCTCCCCGCAGGATTGTCCTCTGTAGGCTTCCAAGCAGTAGAACAGGTAATAAATAATTTATCTCTGGGTTAGGATATAGTAATTTATTTTGGAAGAATAACAAAGCTTACAGGGATTGCCATGGAGGAGAATGATTTTGCTCAGTTTTTTAAACAGCTTTCTGTTCAATGTTCATACATTTAATTTTGGTGTGTGTCACATGCCACATTCAACAACATTGAATAGAGAAAATACATTTTCAAGGCAATACTTCCCATGCTTTTGTTGGGAAAGGACCCCTGATGCTGCAGTCAGATCATTGCACCTCCTTTGTACAAAATCACTGGAAAGAGCCAGAATGAGAGGGGAAGGTTGGTCTGAAACTCTGAAGATGATTTGTTGGAGGATATCCAGGCAGTGACTATAACAGGGATCCTTCTCTTGCGCTGTGTCCTGGTTACCCCATGCCTCCCAAAGCAGCCAAACATCCATCTCCCCGAGGGCAGGGCTGTGCTTTCAGGCCAGAGGTGCATCTAGAGGGGGTTGTGCTGAGCCTTAAGCCGACGCAGCGCGATGGTGGTGGCCAGGAGCAGGAGGAGCAGGACACAGAGGCCTGCCAGGGGCATCCAGAGGAAGGCGAGACAGAACTGTCCCAGGCCTTCCTGCAATCTGCTGCCTGCAGGAATAGAGGAGGAAAGGTGCACCATGTGCTCGCAGCTGGTGTTACAGCCAGTTCAGGGCCAAGGGAGCTTCCCGGGGCCCTGCCTGGTGTGGCTGAGGGAGAGAGCTTCCCCTGGGCTGCAGTGATGTTTTACTGCTGTCAGCAATTTCCTGAGAACTGGAGAGACAACAGGCTGAAAGTTTTCTTGTGTCCTCTGATGAGGCTAAAAGCAGACCTGGGCCCTGAAGCTGCACCTTCCCTCTCCCTGTTCCTGGTGTGCCCAGGACATGGGACAAAAAGCTCATGCTTCTTATATCATCCTTAGCCTTTCCTATGGGGGAAGAAATGATGAAATTTAATCCTACAAACTCTCTGCTAAAGCTGTATGGATTTTCACTCTTCCCCCACCCCAAAATATCTGCAGGATCCCCTTTGGTATCATGGACCAGGGTCCAGCCCTTCCCCTCTCCCTCCCTCCATTCAGGTTACCTGGA
>PYHW01010656.1:3633600-3646746 GCA_013186435.1 Turdus rufiventris | reverse complement strand
TCCCACCCTTCTCCCTGCCCTCCAGAACCACTCACCCATCCAATCTCCCTTCCCAGTGCAGGTGCTGCAGCCGCCCCTCCAGCTGCCCTTTGCTGGCTGAGGTGATGCCGCCTTTCCTTCCAAACTTACTGAGCACATCTCAAAGTCAGTGGTTTTGGTTTGCTTTTTACCCCCTTAGTTATTTAGCCCCATGTATTGGATTTAATGGAAGGGTTTTCGTTGCCCCTCCCAGTGAAGGGGCTGCACAACCCCGTGTCCGTACTCACAGAATCCCAGAGCGAGCAGCAGGAGCAGGGCAGGAGCTGTGTCCATCTTCTCCTGGGSTGYCTGTGCCTGCAGCACAGCTGAGATGATCTYTGTCACTTGGCTTGGGAGGCTGTGTCGTCCTTTGGGGAGGATGTGATGTCATCAGGACCCTCTTGGGTAAGGAGGTGATGCTCGGTATCTGCAGCGTAATGAGAAAAGAAATAATCCTGAAGAAATAAGTTTCTTGTCCAGAGTTTGGCCTAATATATCCTTATCAGTCCTTAATGGTGCCTCAAAGCTTTTTCCTGGATGACTTCCCTGGACATGCAGAGTGATTCTGCTCATGGCCGAGGTAGGACCAGCCACTACAGCCTGCTGGGGATCCACAGCAGCTCCAGCTCTGCAGAAGTTATGGACGAGTCCCATGGCTTTGATGCAAGCCACGCTTTGCTTTTCTCCTTCCCTTCAGCACACTCAAGGGGTCTCGTGTGGATGGCAGAGCCCAGACTATTTTGTCACCCAGCCTGTGAGACACAGGTGTTTATGGCATAGGTGTACATATCATTTATCTCCAAGCACACGTGCTGCTGGCACACAGCTGGGTTCTTCAGATGCTTGGTTGTTCTCTTTGCAATTCTTCCTTGTTTCATTCTTCTTTACAATTGCAAATCTCTTCATGCAGGCCAGGTGGTCTGTGAGCAGAAACTTCGCCTGAGTGCGCAATGTCCAGCATGTGGTTTGCTTTTTTTTTTTAGCAACTCATGGCTCTCTTCTCTCACCACAGGTTCTTCCTTTCTGCCAAAAAATCCCCTTGTGGCCTTCAATGGAGAGGGCCCTTGCTGCTGCCCCCAGGTGACCACTTGCACATGGGAATGGGTGATGCTTCCTGGAGCTTTAAACACACACAGTAACAACAGTTTCACCAGCCCACGAGGGGCTGGGCTGGTGTTAGATTTATTTCTTTCTTTCTTCCTGGCTTTCCTGTTGATTTTTTAATGTGCTTTTTTTTTTTTCTTTTTTTTTTTTTTCCCATTACCTCTCTGCAAAGAAAACCTCTTTTCCCTGGATCTGTCAGAAAGTAGGTGCTGCTGGGTTTGATGCCATTTCTCTTAGGGCTCAGAGCTGAATTACTGAAAATTGTTTAGGAGCTGGGTTTATTTCTCTGGACTTCAATGCTTGTTGGTGAGTGAAGAAAGCTCCTGCTAGGCCTGCTGAGATATGTGAAATTCATGCTTTTGTTAGGCTTGGAGACTTGGGATGTCTACCTTAAATAAAGCAAATAAAAGTAAAATGGAAATGAATGTGCTGGCCAATGAGGATGGGACAAAAAACTTCATCAGTTCTAGGTTCTCATTCTGCTGTAGAGTGAGCATGCAGTGCATGTCCTCAGAAATGTGGTGGTGGCTGTGCTGGGAGAACCTGTACAATCATGGGATCATCCAGGATGGGCTACTGCCTTTCTTAATAAGGATATCCAATTTCTTTCTTGTCTCTGACAAATAGTAAATTTTGTATGAATCAGTCCAGGGTACCAAACTGGCACCCAGGTATTCCTCTCCTGTGTGTGGAGGTGTCCTTCATCTTGGCCCTCTTTGCTCCCTTTTCCTCTGCTAATGAATATATCCTTCAAAGGCAAGGCAAAAGCTTACTGTCAGCTGGGAGATTTAGCTGCAGGAGGGCTGTCACACATCACTTTTTTACTGACTTCTGTGATAAGGTATTGCATAGTACAAAGCTATTTCTATTTTGCATAGCAACAAAGAAGAAAAAATAAAGCTGTGGTGGCAATTATTCGATTAGGAAAAGCTCCAGAACACAAGCAAGGCCTCCAGGAAAAAGCTCTGATTTAAAATCAACACTAATATAAATAATTTAGATTGGTTAATGCAAGTTTAATACTGGTGACCAATTCTAAAACTGGGGGAGAAGGTGGGTAATCAGATTAAGGAATCTCCTTGGTTTTCATGTGTTGTGGTTTCCTGTTTGTCCTCTATACAGTATTCTAGAATAGGCTGTTATTGCTTGACTGGGGACCTAAGCCAAATCAATGAACACTGTCATTAATAACATGTTTTATTAGTAATTTTGTTATTAATTTCTGTTGTAGTGTCACTGATATCATATGACTAAAGAAGAAAAAATACTCAGATAACCAGTTACTTCTGCAGAGCATCATGTAAGAGAAGTCAGGAGACCAGACAGGTTGATTAGAAAATAGAAATAATTACTTTTTTCTCCAAAACCTACATGTAAGTTTTATTTTACTCACAGCTGAGGTTACAGGACTCTGATTGCTGTTGAACTCTAACCTAAGTTGCTTATGACTGAGATTTATCTTTATATACTAGGGCCAGCCTAGGTCTGTATTAATTAATGTCAAGTGATTAGTAGAATACAGGAGCAAGGAGACAAGAGACAAAATCATGCAGGGATGAGACAGAGTAACAAGGATTCACCTGGTTTTGACCAGGGCTTAGCAGGAAGTGAATTTGGGATTCATTTTCTCTGCTTTCTCACATCCATTTGACAAAGAAGGAATGGGAAATGAGAGTAACCTGAAGCTCCAGAGTTGGAGAACATGCTGAGTTTTGGATATGTTTGATTTCTCAGTCATTTTGTAGAAACCTCTCAGGGTCTTTTTCATGAGGCAAGAACCTCCTCAGTTTCTCAGTGCTGGTCATAGCAGACATTGCCTGGAGGTCTCACAGAGGCTGGAGTTCCTCTGGGGACATGGGAGTCACTCTGCCATGGTAGCTGAACAAAAAGGAGCACCAAAATGACTGTGCTCTGACAAGTCCATTGCTCTGTTGCCCATGGTGTCTCCTGGAGCTCCACAAGGACATCCCATTGGCAAACAGTGATGCCTCATTCCTGAGAATGAGCAGTGCTGTTGGACCCCTGTGAGGGGTCAGTGATGGTAACTGAGGGGTGACACTGTGCTGCCTTTGCCACAGCACTGCTGACTCTTCCTGTTCTTAACCCTTGAAGGATTGCATTAAAATCTTCCATTCCACTTCCATAGCGAGAAATGGAAAGTTTCACTGAACATTTCAAAATTTAGTCACAAATTACAAGCATTGTTTTTTGAACAGAGGGAAAAATACCAGGTTGAGACTGTAGCGCGCAGCTTTTCCGGTGTGAAGTGAAGCTGTGGTTTATGAGCCCCTTGCTTCCCCCCTTTTCTTTGCAAAGCTGCAGCACTTGAAGGGGTTTGCAGAATGTCAAGTGCAAGAGTCACCCACCGAGTGCTCACGCTGTTTTTCCACTGTAGCCACGTGTTTCCAACTCAGTGGCCAACGCTGCCCGCTCTTCTGGGTACTCTGTGTGCACGTCACACACCTCAAAATCCTGAGTGCAGAGCACGAACACTCCTGTGCTCTCACGCTCCTCGGTGCAGCCCTTTAACTGACCACAGGGTTGAAAATCTCCATCATCTCCAGGCTTTTTGGCAAAGCTGAAAGTTTGATAGGAGACCTGGATATGTTAAGAATTTTCCTTAAGGGAAACTTCCTCTCTTGATGCTGCAGAGCTCCTTTGTGCTGGCATTCAGTAAATCAGCAATTTGTGATGCCATCTTTTGGGGACTGGTGACAATGTAGTCTGCCAGTGCCTGAGCTGTAGTTAACAGTGGACAGGCTAGTTTTCTGCCTCTCTAAAGACCACAAATTCAGACTAGAATTAAAAAAAATTAAAAAAAAAAAAAGAAGAAAGAACAAAAGAACCCCTAAGGTTTTTCTAACTCTATATAGATTTAAGAAAAGGTAAATTTTCTGTTTGGCTCCAACATATATATATATATTTTTTTTTGGTCTGAACTGTTCAAGGAGGTGAACTGGTCTTGTCATCTCATTTCTAATTCTCACAATCAGATTTCTGTTGGGTTCAAGGCACTGTTTGATTGTTGTCCTCTGAGTTCAGCTCCCTTACAGGCTCTCATAGCCTTGGTGCATCCCCACAGCTGACGTCTTCTGCCACCGCCAATCCAGACCTTGCCATGTCTGGTCTCATTCTTTGCTGTACACAGACATTCTTCCCCAAAAACCTTGGGCAGGAAATCCTGGTGGACATTCCTCAGGGTCCATCTGTGTGGTGCAGGAGGACTTTCTTGGAGCAGGATATTGCTGTGCATCTTTGCTGTAAAAATCTTTGAGAGGCAACCAATTTCCACAGCAGGTCATAGCTAATGGAATGGAGGAAGGGTTCCCATTTCTGTTCTCCCCCTCTCCTGCTGGCAGAGCTGGCAGAATGGAAACCCATGGCTTGCTGGAGACAACTTGCTTCATCCATTTTGTGGTCCTACTAATAGTGTTTGCTGGTTTATACAGTTTATTTCTTCTCAGTTTTGCATTTATTTGAAAAAACCCCGACCCCCTTTGTTGAATTAAACCTGTAAGATGTAGCCCTAAGCCACAATATTCTGATCTAAAGGGACAGTGTGGGAGGGATGGTGGCATCAAAAAGCAGCAGCTGGTTTAATGCTCTCCTGCCATCAAAAAAACAAACTAGATTTGGTGTTGAGTTTCACTTTTAATAGGCTGATCCCCACCAGTTCTGCAAAGAGAAATGTGTGATTACTGTTCCCATCTCCTGCACTCCCTCTTTGTGTGCCTTGGACTCAGAAGTCAAATGGCAAATCATGTCTAAAACAAATCCTGCAAACTTCATTTTTATGCACATCAATTTCTTTGCATTTATGTGTTGTCAATACAGAACTGCAAGAGGATTTTATAGAGACTGGGCAATACAGGGGAAGGTGAAAATTGGAGTAGGTGATTGTGAATTGTTGTGTGAAAGGAAAACCAGTCCTGACTTGCCAATAAAATTTGGGTTAAGACAGGTACTACCATGGGAGCATCAACTCTTTGCCCAGCAGGAAAAGCAAATTGGGTCTCAGCAGGTAGGACGGAAATTGGATATAAACCAGAGAACACAGCTTTGCCATTGTGTGGTCCAATGGTCCATCCATAGCCAAGGCATGGTCCACTGCACTGCATCAATCCTGAAAGCTGTGTGTTGGTCTCACCCCCATCTCACAGAGGGGCACAAATAAGAAGCAGTAGAGCAAGAAAATGTTCAGAGCAGGATAAAATCAGGATCACAGGTCTGGGATGGATTTTATGTGTCTTGGGCTCTTTTACCCTGAAAACATGATTTAAATGGATTTACACTAAAGGTCTCCATGGTAAGGAGTGGCTGGAAAGGAGCAGACAGAGATTGATTTTTCCCTGCCTTTTCCAATAGAGAAAGTAAGGGGCAGCAGATGATGGTGGGTGAGACTGAAAGCAAAAGAAATCCTCCACCCTGGGATGTCCCTGACAAAGGACACTGTGGATGCAGAGCCTGGACAAATGCTTGGAAGGGAGGTTCATCGTGGGTTACTCAATAGACAGCAACAGGCTCAGGAAATCTATTCAGTTAAAAATAGACTGAATATTAAGGGAGAGTGTCATATATGATTGTCTTGTCATTATTACTTAGCCATCTGCTCACAGCCAGTGTTGGAGACAGGATGGTTGTCTGGATGAACCTTTGCTTTGAACCAAATCAGTAATTTTTATATTCTTAAATGTGAGATCTCATTATAATCTGTCATTTTAAGGAAGCCATTTGTTACAAAACTCCACATCCATTTCCTGTGAAACACTATTAATTTTCCAATTATCTCATTCTTTAATGCTGGACACTTTAATCTTCCTTAGCTGTTCACCCTGCACAAGGACATTTATCCCAACAACAGATCCTGTGGTTTTCCACGGAAGAACATTTATCCCTCTTGGAAAAGGGATAATGGCCAGGAAAATCTTTGACCCTGGGCAACTACCTCAGTTTGTGTTCCAGCTTTAGGAAAGCAAGGAGTGACCCAGGTTTGGGGACCAGGAGAATTTGCACAGAGGCATTTCCTTCCCCTGGCATCTCCTTGGGGATGTCACCTTGGGCTCTGCACAGTGGGAAGTGACCCATGTTTTTAATTGCATCAGAACTATCCTGGCTATGGCATGATGGGTGTCAGATTAAAATGAAAGGACCTGAGGAAAGGCATCTATTTTAGTAATGGCTATTCCACCACTGCTCTGACTCATTTCCTCCTGCATCCAGATGACTTGAGACATGTATTTTAATAACAGGAATGTCATTTGCAGCTCATTGCCCAGGGCAGGAATATATAATCCCAGCCCCCAGGAATATTTTGTGTCAATTTTTTTTTGTTTGTTTGTTGGGGGTTTGTTTTGTTTTGTTTTGTTTGGGTTTTTTTGTTTTGTTTTTGTTTTTGTTTTAAGTTACTGATAGGAAATATCCTAACTTGAATTTTGCATTTAGTGTTGATGTTAAGACATAATGTTTAGAATCCCTATAGCTGGGCATCAGTGCAGCCAGCACCTCTCCCTAAGACATCAGTCAGTGAGTTTACCTTGTGCTGGATGATTGCACTTGGATTTTGTTGGAGAATGGCAGAATTTCTTCCTGTGACCCTGCCTGTAAGCCAGGAGCCCTCAGAGCTCAACATCTCATCCCTGGTGTGCCTGAAGAGCAGTCAGACATTGATAAGATGGGAGAAATGGCCTCAGGCTGAGCCAAGGGAGGTTCAGCTGGATATTAGGAAAAAATTTCTTCACTGAAGGAGTGGCTAAGAATTAGAGCAGGCTGCCCAGGGCAGTGGTGGAGTCACCATCAATGGTAGTGCTCCAAAAACAAGCAGACATTGAGCTTTGGCATTGAGGTATTGGGTCAAAGGTTGGACTTGATGATCTTGGATGTCATTTGCAACCGAAATGATTCTCTGGTTCTATGCTGTGGTGGCACTCAGCTGTGATGCTGCCACGTGGAAGAGCAGCGTGCACCCAGCTCCTCTGAGAATGCTGTGCTGGCCCCAGAGGCAGGGATGGTTTTGTGCCCAGCAGGATGGTTCTGTGCTGCATTTCATGCTGCCTGCACAGCCCCCAGCCCTGGCTCTCTGTGCTGGGAGGGCTCAGCAGGATGTGTGGTGGGTGACATCCCACGCACGGCTCTGGGGACAGAGACGTCTCTCAAGCCACAGCCCTCCTCCCCTGAGCCCTGTGGGGAGGGAGGGTGTTTGCACACCAGATTTGGGTGCCTGACGTCCTGGCTGGATGTTTTAACCACCAGCAGAGAAGAGGAGCAGAAAACCCAGCGTGGCTTGCAGCTGGGGCAGGGTAAGGCTGGCTCCTCTGAGCTCTCAGCGTGGAGGAAGGGGTGGGATTGGACAAACAGGTGCCTGGTGTTTGGCACCAGCCTGTGGGTTCAGCACAGACTCACAGAGTTGTTTAGGGTGGAGGAGAACTTTAAGATCATCGAGTCCAACCCTTCATCCAGCCAAGGCCATCACTAAAGTGTGTCCCCAAGAGGCACATGTACATGTCTTTTAAAGACCTCCAGGGATGGTGCCTCCACCACTGCCCTGGATGGCCTGTGCCAGTGCCTGACAACCCTTTCAGTGAAGGAATTTTTCCTGATATCTGATCTAAAACTCCCCTGGCACAACTTCAGGCTGTTTCCTCTCGTCCTGACTTTTCTTTGGAGGCATCCATTGCTCCCAGTGCTCTGCAGAGGGAATTCCAAGATTTTTTCCCCAGCAAAACTCAAGCCCTTGAAAAAAATCAGTACTGCCAAACTTCTCCAAATTTTTCCAGGATCAGGTTTTTTGCTGCCTGATGCAGAGGCTCAGTCCAGGGCAAGAGAAAACGTGGCCCTGATTTATTGCTGGGGCCAAGAAAAGCCAAGGAGACAGACTCAGAGGTGCCTGTGTCAACCTGGCTGCCTGGGAGTTCCCTCCAATGCAAGGAGCTTTTGGGAGAGGATGGAGAAGGCTTTGCCATCTGAACAAGTTTCCTTTCCTTATTGACTTCCACCTGACTGATTAATATTAGGGGTTTGGGGGTTTTATAGTAAATGAATGAAATAATTTTGCTGTGATATCCCTGTTGCAGCAGCACTTAGGTGTGTTGGACCTGGCAGAGAAAAGATTCTGAGCTGATGTGAGTACTGGGATTTTTTTAGGAGTATTTAATATTTAATTTTCATTTATTAACTAGATCAGAATGTGTAAATAACAATAATGATACTCTCAAAAGTGTGATGCAGTGCCCTTTCATGCACATATGTATTTTAAAGGCTAAATGAGAAGTTGAACTTTATTAGGAAAACACAAATGCCTAAGGGAGGAATGTTAAGGCTCCTGTCATCTTGCAAACATTTAAAGCTTGGGTGAATTTTGCTTCCTGTAAAAGAACCGCTGGTGTATGAACTCAAATTAACCTTTCTCATAGCAAGGTAGTAGAAGAGCAAAATACATACCTTATAGAAATTTCTTTTGAACTTGGTCCAATATGTGTTCCACTTAAATGAGTGCTGGAATAACGAATGTTTGTTTGTAATCCCACAGAAGCTGCAGATCTCACCCTGGGTGCACTCTTTATAAGTATATTGATATACACAAGTAATTGTTATTTCAGCTAACAATATATACTTTAATATCCAGAAATTATATTAATAATTAGAATAATAGATTTTAAAATCTATTTTCTTATTTATATAAACCAGAAATTGAACACATTGCTATTCTGGGCATATTGAAGTCCAGAAAAACAGGGGCAAAAAATACTGATGCTACCTGGAGGAAGTTTTTTTATTCCTAGAGGGCTTTTTTTGGGATTTCCTTGCAGTTTCTGGGACACATCTGATTTTATACAGTGACAGAAAATGACATTTAGAAATTCCCATTTAACAAATCTGACCTGAATGCTTAGAAGCCCTGCTGTGAATCAATTTCTCCTGCCAGGACAACATATTTAATTAACAGTTACAGTGGACAGAGCTGTTCTGGGTGAGGATAATCTGAAGGAATTTAAACTGCACCTGTTTTTGCACAGATTTCAAGCTGAATAATTGAGGTGTTATTCAGCCTTTCTCTGTTATTGTGCCTTACTCAGCAGTCTGTGACTGGAAAATTATTTTTTTATATATTAGGAGCTTTAAACTCAGAGATTACTTTACTCTCGTGCCAATCATTTGCTTTCAGTTGAATGTTTTCAACTGCACCTGATTTGATTTACTTTTTTTGTATCATAAAAACACAGACCATCCACATAAAAATGACTGAGTAGTTTAAAAGAATAAAGAAAGATTGAGCACTTACAATATTAGATTAACAGCTGAGATATTTTTTAAAAATGCATTTACAGAACTAACAAAACCTTGAAGACTATTTACTGCAATGCCTGAAGTACCAGTGTTTCTGCTCTGTATCTATGACCTTTGAATATTTTAATGCTTTCAAGATCTGCACTGTTCATTGAGAGAATAACTGGATTATATTTTTATAATATAGAAAATGTATTATATATACTTTGTATATAATTTATATATAATCTATTCTGTAGATAATGTCTGTTCTATAACATGTTCTATATAAAATATATATATTTATATATATTATAAAATATAAAAGAAATAATAGTAATAATAAACCAGACTATTGCAACATGTAATTTTTGATCTCTTTTACAATTCCTTGCCCAATGATTTGTGGGGATGAGTACAATATAGGTAAAGTTTTGTTCTTGAACCCATACATCTGCAAAACTCTCTTTGGCCTATTGTCCAAATTTTGTGGTGTCATTTGTCATTTTGTCATTTAAGAGGAAATAATTTATTTATTTGAAGCAAGGCATTTGGGTTATATATATATATATAAAATCCCATTATTTTTCCTTCTAAGTATGGCTGTTCCTTCTTGCAGGAAGGATGGTGACAGTGGGAGACAGGAGAAGGCTGATCCATCACTGGAATGGATCAAGGAATAAATTAGGGACCCTCATGTGCCAGGACATGGTGGCAGAAGTGACACTGTGATGGACACTGCTGGCACCTACCTTTATCTCTCTCTCCATGGATCCAGGGCTCATGCTATTAGCAGAGATGCACACAAACACTTTCCCATTAAAATTCAAGCTGGAAACAACATGCCACAACACAGCATGGCATCCCCGACCCTTGGCTGGCATCATCATTGTGCTCTCAGCAAAGAAGTTGCTGATATCAGGGAACTGGATAATTTTCTCAGCATCTTTTCATTAGTGTTTCTGTTTCATGCTTATTTATCCTCTGGGAAAAAAATGTCTATGAAATGAGAATCTGTTTTAATCCATCAACTCTCACAGTTCTGAAACCTGTTGCTAAAACCTCTCCCAGTTTTACTGTCTAAAACACTCTATTGATGATTATAGAAATTACTATAATTTTTTCATAATTTCTACTGGTAAGCTGCCAAACCTGTGTTTCAACAAGCCAAACAACATCTTTGGCTGCTGCTGCTGTCCTGTCCTGTTTTCACTGCACACAGGTGATGTGGAGTCTGAGCAGTTTTGGTTCTGCTTTTATTTTTTTTTTTCAATTACAAAGGAAAAGTGAAGACTATGGGGAATTCAGACACAGAGCAAATTTTTTGCTGTGGGTGAACAGAGAGCCAAGGGGTAAATCCCTATTCTTTGTGTTACTGGAGTTGGGATAAGTGGCAAAGTCTATCACGACAAGATGGGGTGGGGTTTCAGTGAAGGTCAGACACTGTGAGGATTTCTTGAGTGTGGAGAAGAAGAGGAGAGGACTGGGCAGGATTATCCTGAGGCTGCTCCTCTCCCTGGGAGAGGAGGATTGGGCTGTGCAGGCTGTCTTTGCTGCCCAGACCCTGTCCTGGCTGCTCAGCCATGGGAGACCATCTCCTGTGCTAGCTGGGAGAGCTGAACAAGGAGTGGACATTAAGGTCAGGACATGTCAAGGTTGAGAAAGGGAGATGGGATTTCAAAAGCAGTTGCAGGCAGAGGGAAGAATAAACCTTTTATATTTTTAAAGAGTAAACCTTTGCTCATGGAAAGTCTCAAAGGGGTTTTCTTACAGCTGCCCTGAAAAATGTCCATATCATAAAAACCATCTGCTTCTTGCAGGGTAGGTTTTATGATGGTTTTATTTAATGTGAGTTCTCACAGAGGAGAAATTGTGATCTATGGGAATCAGAGATGCTCAGAGGCCCCTTCCTGCTGCACCTGTGCTGGGTTGGGGTCTCATGCTGGTGTCCCCACGGTCATCAGCTGGGTGGCCTGAGAGTTTGGGTGAGTGTCACAGCCTGGGAAAGCTGGCTCAGCATGATCCACTGCCGGCTTTATCACTGCATCACTTAGGGGAGGTACCAACAACTGGGCTTGAGATCAAGCTCTGCAGAAAAATCAGTATTAAAGTGGAAAGCAGCAACACCCTGCAGCTGGGAGGGGAAGGCCAAAGTGTTGCTGCTCTGCCACCGTGATGCTTTGCACCCAAAGCTCATCCCAAGACTGTATTAACCCCGACCCTGGGGACTCTGGACCACGTTCCCCTTGCCCTGACTGTAGCTGACACAGTGCTGGTGCCTGTGTGTGAGCAGATGTGGGGCTGGGGGTGCATCTGAGAGCCAGTGCTCACTGCCTGTGCTCAGTAGGATGCCAGATTTCCAGCCTCAGCTCTGCCTTGGCACCCTGGGCAGCAGCTGAGCCTTGTTACCATCCCTGGGGAGACCTTCCCTGCTTCTGGCATTGCTCATGCAGGGATGTCACACAGGGTTCAGGACACAGGTGTCACTGGGGGCTCAGCAAATAGGGGTGTCAGTAGGGGCTCAGCACACCCAGGCATCACTCGGGGCAGTTCCCACTGGCCATGCTGTGCTGCTGGGCTCAGGGCCAGCCCCTGGGAGCCTCTGTTTGCTCTCAGAGGCGGTGTTGACCTTCAGGCTGTGCCAAGTCTTTGGCCTTGTGAGCATGGCTTTGTCTGGTTTTCCTCTCCCACTCCTGGCTGTTTGCAGTCTCCCATGGGAGAGGACATCCTCCCAGATCTGCTCACCCCCTGGAGCTTTTGTTCTGCTTTAACTCTTTCTTGGTTGGAGGCCACGGTTCCTTGTTTGCCACACAATTGTGCAGGACCACACTGAGCAGGAACAAAAGACACCAGCCTGCAGAACAAAATAACTGAGTGATATTTGTATTGGTACTTTTGGCATTGAATAAATCTGCACAGGGTCTTTACAAGTTGCCTCTGCCCCATCCCTGCTGGTTATTTTCAAAGTGTTCAGTACCAAATTTTTATCAACCAATATTAACAGGAGCAAAAAAAGCACTTTTGTGCTGTCCTGTAGATGAGCACAGAGGAGAGTAAAGGTGTACACAGTATTCCAGCCCACCTGAATCTCTTTTGTACACCAGTTCCTTCCCACTGTGCAGAGCCACCCGTGGCATTTTCTCTGCTCAGTGTCCTTTGAGAAGTGATCAGGATGCTGCAGAATCCGCTTGGTCCTTTTGTCAGCTGTTGTGTCAAGGAAAATGTTGGAAAGAAATGTTCGTTTTGTGATGTGAGTCCACATCTGTCCCTGCCAGGTCCTTCCTGGGGCATGTCCAGGCAATGCTCAGCCTTTAACAGGGGAGGCTCTGTGCACTCTCCCTTCTTGTCCGAGGCAGGGGGGCCAGTGAGATTTACTGGGATTTACTGGGATTTACTGCCTGTGGATGCGAAGCCACAGCCTCCGCCGCAGACCTGGGAAGAGACAGCGACCATCAGTGCCAGGACCCGCTCTGAGCTCCCCCTCCTGCTCCTGGGCTGTCCCAGGCCTGGCACCCTCAGGATCCTGGGCTGTCCTAGGCCTGGCACCCCTCAGGATGCTCCTGGGCTGTCCCAGGGCTGGCACCCATCAGGATGCTCCTGGGCTGTCCCAGGGCTGGCACCCATCAGGATGATCCTGGGCTGTCCCAGGGCTGGCACCCCTCAGGATCCTTGGTTGTCCCAGGGCTGGCACCCTCAGGATGATCCAGGGCTGTCCCAGGCCTGGCACCCCTCAGGATCCTGGGCTGTCCCAGGGCTGGCACC
>PYHW01010656.1:3611242-3633320 GCA_013186435.1 Turdus rufiventris | reverse complement strand
TGGGCTGTCCCAGGGCTGGCACCCTCAGGATCCTGGGCTGTCCCAGGGCTGGCACCCTCGGGATGCTGGCAGGATACTCACGGTACAGGCGGTAGGCAGTGGGGATCAGCCCCAGCAGGAGGAGCAGGACACCAGCAGCCAGGGGGACCCAGACCAGAGGACTGCAGCGACCTGGAGAGAGGAGAGGACTCAGCACCTGGCACCACCCTGCCCCAGCAGCTTTGGGGGATGGAGTGTGGGGTGGGGAAGGGAGAAAAGCAAGGTACGTCCTCAGAGGAGGAGGATGAGGATGTGACCATCACCCCGGGATATCCTTTGAAGGATGCACTGCAGAATCACAGAGTGGGTAAAGTTGGAAGAGCCCACAGTGGGTCACCTGCTCCAACCTCCCTGCTCAAGGATCATCCCAGAGCACGTGGCACATGATTGTGTCCAGATGGCTTTTGCGTATTTTTAAATAGGGGAGACTCCAAAACCTCTCTGGGCAACCTGTTCTGGGCGCTCAGTCCCCCTCACAGTAAAAAAGGCATTGCAGGGAACTTAGCTCTGGGTCACGATAACCTAAACTGAAATGCATCCTGGCTCCTAAACCTGTGGATATCACACAGGATCCCTCCTGCAGGCAGAAGTCAGCTCTATCCAGAGCAGTGGGTCTGTCTGGACCCAGACACTCCCTCCTGCAGGGTGACATTGTGGTGGCCCCCACCCCTGGACAAGCTCCAGCTGAGCCCTGAGGACCCCAAGATCTCAGCAAACCCCTTTTTCCAGGCAGCCCGAGCTGAGACAGTGCCTTACCTTCCCTGCTGGAAGTTTTGCTTTTGGTTATCCACAACACAGGCTTTTTGGACTTAGGTGTCTGTGTGGTCTTTGGAGGCAGAGGCAAAACATCAACTGGGGGAGAAGGAGAAAAAGAGGATGGTCAGTGTGACGCTGAGTGCAGCAGAGATCTCCAACAGCAGGCAAGAGGGCTGGGAAGTTTGGTACTTGGAACAAGCCCCATCCAGTGACCTCTGCAAAGGCCGTGTCACTCAGAGGGGTGAGCCTGACCTGAGCCTCTTGGGGGTCACAGAAGTTACCAAGAGCTTTAAAAAGTGTTAATAAAACAATGTACCAGGTAAAGAAGGGAGAAGGCTAATGCAGGGAAAACCCCAAAGTTTCCTGAGTGGCATTTGCTGCCAAGCATCATCTTCCAGCATTGCACAAAATCATGGGTAGTAGGAGATTTCAATAGCACTGGAATGTTTTAAAGGTTCCCTGGGTCTTTTCCTAATTCAAATTGCTCTAATCTTTGCTCAAAATTTAATTTTTTTTCTGATAAAATGAGGGCAGGATTTATTATGGTGTATCTGAATTACAACGGAACACATTCATTTCTGAATAAGGTTGGCCAGGAAAATATGCCAGTAATGTCATTAAATAGATGCATGTCTGACTGCTCAAAATATATTAATTCAAAATTTTAGGTGCTTGAAAACATTTTTTTTTCTGTTTCTATCCAGGATGCAAATTCCTACAGAAACTACCATTCTTTGACATGAAAAGGTGAGACATCAGGATGCTGGGATTTATCTGGACAACTTCTTCCTTACATTATAATAGACTTAGGAAAAATAAGCTTAAAAACAATTTGCTTTATCATGAGAACTAAAAGGAAAAAAATAAAATATCCAGCAAAGCCTGAGTCCTCCCAGAGCACCTGCTGCTGATTATTTTTTAATTGGTGTCCTTGATCAAGCTGCATTTCAAGCCTGTTTTTCATGCTTTGCACTGAGATATGTCCCTAGCTGTTAAAAAACAATTCTCCTTTATCTTAAACCAGCTTTTCTCTGGGCCTGCAAGAATCCAAAAGGGATTTCTCATCCAGTTCAAGGTACAGAGTATATTTGCAAAAAAACCCAGAAAAACTGGGACACTCGGTCTGCTTTACAGTCAGAAGCGGTAGCAGCATTTCTGTTAAATAAGTTATTTGTATCTTAGTTAAATAAGTTATTTGTCTCCCTAAAAGTCTGCAAAAATAGAGGCTGAATCCCACTTCAAATACATTAGCTTTTCTGCATCAACTACAGCTCTGTGGTCAAAAGGAAAATGGGCTGAAAAGAGCTTCTGTATGACCCAGATGTCTGTACAGCCTCTCTCCTGCCATGACAGCTGCAGAAAACTGTTATTTCTGTTTGGATCTCCCCAGGGATAGTGGGTGGTGAGCTTTGAGGAATAAATCCCATTTCAGTATCTTTTGTGAAGGGTGGTCTTGAGAGCTGCCAGCAGATCCACCTCAGACATGTGAGGGGTGATGATCTCTGGCCTCGATGCTGCTTTTGTCACTTGGACAATTATGGCGTGGAAGGACCTGTGAGCTGAGCAGGGCACAAACCCAGCCTCTCATCCAAAGTACAGCAGGGAATGAGAAAAACACAGGCATTGCAGTATCAGGTCTTACCCTGGAAATCCTAAAGCACTGTGCTTTAGGACACAGCTCCTAAAAGCTCCTAAAAGCTGTGCTTTTAGCACAGCTCCGATGCTGTGCTAAAGGCATGCCCACAGCAGAGCAACTGCTGGTGGCAAAAGGACTATCATATGAAACTGACCTAAATTTTAGCTATTTTCTGTGTTTTCTGCTTTATCTGATCTCATCAGAAAACCCCAGAGCCCCAACCTTGCAACTCAAAATAGGGAAGAATTTACCAAAACCAATCCCCTTTTTCCCAAGGGACCTCATCACAGCCTGCTGGTGGCACATTTTGGAACCCCAAGGGTGCTGCTTACCCACTCTGAGCTGTGTCCCAGTGCCCAGGAGGAGCTGGGAGGACTGGGAGATGGAGCAGTAGTAAGTGCCGCTGTCTGAGGGCTGCAGGTGGCTGATGTGCAGGCTGTAGGAGCTGTGGGACCTCGCCTCACGGACACTAAACTTGTCCTGGCTCACATTTGTGCCGTAGATGGTTTTGCCAAGTGTGTTGGAAAACACCAAGAACTCAAAATGTTGCCTCTCCTGGCTCCAGCGGTACCAGTACACCCCAGTAGTCTCCTTCAGGTCACAGAGGATTTCAGTTTTGTTGCTAGTTTGGGTTAGAATGTGCTCTGGAGTTTGGGTCAAAAGTAGAGCTGTGTACAAACCTAAGGAAAAAGAGAAACATACTGTTATTGCTTTAATTTAATTATTTTTCTTTCATGCAAAGTACAGATTTTCTTTATGGGCTTAATAGACCCACAGACCAGGGGGGTCACACAAGAAAGAAACAGGAGCATTTTTATCAGGATGGTCCCATATTCCCTCAGAGGCCTTTTTGGGCTCCCCAGCTGTTGTTTTATAGCCAAGCCAAATTATACAGGCAGACTTTTCTGTGTAAACACTCACCTAGGGAGGTTCTCACTGGCAGGGAGAGGGATGAAGGGATGGTTTTGAGGGTATCCTTGGGGCTCTTCTTTGGGAAGGCCATCCCTGCCTGCTCCTGTGGATGCCCCTCTCCTGCCCTCCTTACCTTTCTCATTTTTTCAGACATTTCACCCCTTTTTCAACAAATTTTTGTGCCTCTTAACTGATTTACCAGGTTTTTCTTCTAACAGATGGAACACTAATAAACATCTTATGGGCAGAAACAGAGACCAGAAAATGAGCAAAACATCTCAGAATGAGCCAGTTTGATATTAGTTTTCAGACAATAATATTTTTCAAAGGGATTTTGAGACGTGGGGATGAGAGGGAGTGAGGGATAGCGGTGGGGTTCAAAGCTTTGATTTGGCATCGCCAAAGCCCTGTTTGGGCTTTGCAACTTCTGTGGAAATTATCTAAGTCTTGTTTGTCCCAGGTAGGTGTGAGGGGTGTCTGTGTGAACGAGGATGTGTCCTTGTGGAAAGGAAAACAGGTAACTTGTGATCCTTGCTGTTCACAAACAGTCCTGCAAATCTGCAGATATTCTGAGTGAAAAACAGCCCTCTGAAGATAAGTGTACTCCTGCTTCCCCCGTCTCTTTCCCAGGCATGTTTTAAAGCTCTGCAAAAAGCTCAATAATACATATTTATTGTCTTTTTTACTTTAAAATGTTCCTTTTTCTTCAAAATCAAAAAGTTGCTTAGAGCAGTTTTTTTCAGCCTCATGCTGCCGTGTTGACCCAGTGGTGTGGGGACGGGTTGGCATGACCCAAGAACATCTAAAGCCATTAATGTGGCACAAGGTCCTGATGCCTGCTGTGTTCCCAATGGGACAGGCAGAGGAGAGGGCTCTGGTGACTGACAGGGGTCCAGAGCCTTCTTCTGTCCCCACACCAATGACCCCATTGCTTCCAGTGAAGGAGAACACTAACATTGCAATACCAAAATTCAAGTGTTGCACAGCAACCGCAGCATTTTGCCACATCCTCTGGTTCTGCGAAGCATTAATGTCTCCATATTACTAAAATACATGATTTTAAGGTTTTAGAGCATAATTCTCTCTGATTTTGTTCTGGCAAACACTGTGTGGTTTTTCAGGGGATGAAATGTGTGTGGCCGTGGCACATGGGGGCTTCAGGGTCTCTTTGAGTGGCCTGAAGTCTGGCTCTGCCGGGCACGGGAAACATAACTTTCCATTAAAAACTTATCCTTGACCTGCTGGAGACACTGTTATATAAGTGAGAAAAGATAAGAAGAAATTCTGGAAAATCTCATCTCAGTGCCAGTGGTCAAGCCAGGAGTGAGCTGGGATGAAGACAGAGCAGAAAACTCATCCTCCATCATATTTTCAACCCCAAAACCTCCCTGTTCCCTTTCCTGGTGTATATTCAGGGGGTCCATGGGGAGTCACAGTGCTTGGCCAGACAGCCTGCACCACCTTAAAAATGGTCCCTTTTCCTTTTGCATGGGTAAGGCAATCTCTCATTTATTGGGGCTTTCTCAGTGGGCTCCCCACCTCACAGATCTATAGGATATCAGAACCTGTAAGGCAGAATGGTTTTATAACACACTAATTCCAGCTGTGGCCCTTGGGCAGTACTCAGTCTTTGGATGATTTAGAAAATTTGATGGGACATTTATCGTCTTCGTGTTACACAGGCAGTGGAGAGAGGAGCTATTTTAACTTCTCCATTAGCAGCTTACAGTCTGCACTGAGGGTGCGGTAAAAACTCTCGTTTGTAATGAAATAGGAATAGAATATAGAATAGAATAAAGTAGAGTAGAGTAGAATAGAATAGAACAGAATAGAATAGACCATTTCAGTTGGAAGGAACCCACAGCAACCACCTGGTCCTGCTTCCTGACCAGTTCAGGGCTGACCAAAACCTAAAGCATGTTACTAATAGCATGATCCAAAATTATTGGAAATAGGTAATAATATCCTGTAGGTCTATACTGTGATATTACATTTAATCTTCCATCATCATGCTGCTGGGGTGTGGTGGAGAAGAGGCTCCAGCATGATTTTAGGTGCCCTCATCCCTTAAGAGACGTGTCCCACTTACCTGGGATCTGGAGGCAGACGCAGAGATGGAGCCACAGCCGGGCCATGGTGGCGGACTCGGTGATGGAGGGGTTTTGTGCCAGCTCCCCCTTTCCACTCACTGTCACCTCTTGGTGGCAGGGCTGGCTTCACCTCAGGAAGTCTGTGCCCCTCTCTGCACAGATGTCTCACCAGCTGCTGCCAAAGAGTCTCTGCCACAGCAGCACCTGGAGCCTCAACCCGCCAACTTCTTCTGCGCCGAGGCCAAACCCAAGAGTGCGTCAGGGCAGCAGCACTCCACAGGCCACCCTTAAATTCCCCTTAGAAAAATAAAACCAAGAAAACCCACTGATTTTTAATTACGATTTCTTCTTATTCCACTACCTACCTTCTTTAAACTACTTCTATCCTATCAAAAAATTCCAAATGTAGGACCGTGGCCTAAAGATAAAAGCAGAAAAGCATGAATTTTAGCTGTTCTTTCCCTGTTGAAATAAAAAAGCATTCCAAACAGGGAAAAGATGCAATTTGATCTGTGGGGTTGTTTTCTTCAGCAGAATTTATAGCAGGAGGTGTTTTTCTCTGGAAAATGCTTAACATCAGACTAACCCAACATAAAGCAGAGACGTGAGGCATCACAGAAAGCTTTGAAATCAAGAGCAAGAAACCTCAAACAAATTTGTGGCTGAAAAACCACAAAAATGAGGAAATTCTGCTGGGGCTTCCCACCTCACAGCATGTGCTGCTTCAGTAGCTGTGACAGCATGTGGCTCATAGGCAGAAATATTTAAATGATAAAATATCAGAATGACTTAGAAATGTCTGTGAGGAAGAGGTTTGAAGCACTTGGGGTTTAGGATTCAAAGACAAGTATATGAGGTGAAATTACAGAGATGAACTGGTGTCAGCAGACTTCAATATTGTCATGTTTGGGGAAAAAAAAATATAAATTTTTTATTATTTTTATTTATTTGCTGCCCTCTTGGCTGCCAAGCGAGATTCAGTTTTCTTTTATGTCTCCCTCAGGCAGATGATTGTGGTCCTTACAATGTCCCAGCATCTCCCTGGAGAAGGGAATCTCACATGGGGGCACTGAGAAACCTCCCCCAGGTCTGAACTGGCAGATGAATAGGAAAAACAATATTGCATCTTGTACACTGGAAGCTTTGGTCCATTTTGTACCAGATTTTTCCGTGCTGCTGTAACACATCCTCTCCCCATTTCTGTTCAATTTCCTGCTCGAAGCGGGTTGCTAGCTGCAAAACCCTCACCACAAAAGGCTGATCTGCTAAACTTTAGGGTGGGCTGAGTCGCTCCTTAACTCTTTCCTGGCAGGAGAAGGCAATTCTAGTGTTTCCAAACCCATTTCAATGCTTTTAAGGTCTCGTTTTGAGGGCTGAGCCCTTGATGTGGGTAGCAGCAACACTTGCCTCTGCTGTCCTCATCCTCTGCTCATCTGTCCCCTTTTGTTTCACATCACTCCGAGGTTGGGCCCTCCCTAGGATGAGGTGACACACTTCTTTTTGTTGAGGTAGGGGGACAGAGAGTGCTTGTTATGAGAAATGCTGCTGTAAGTGAATTTTTCCCTTCATCCCTGTGAAGTCTGTGAGCTGAGCCCAAAATCCCCAGCTGCTGCAATGGCTGTGTCCCCCTTTTCCCACTGCTGCTGTCACCTGGAGCAACTTCTGCCTTCCTGGCCAGGACAAGAATTTTCCCCAGAGGCGATTTTTGCCACCATTACAACTTGGATATGGGAGTATTACAATGGGATGATTCTCCAGGACATTTTAGCAGCTTTAGGGAAAGCAAAAGGAATACATTTAATGTAAAAGCTTAGTGTACTGCAACATGGATTAAACATAACTTTTTTTTAATTGCTGTTTATACGCAGTGAAGCTGTTTACCACTGGCCAGGCTGTTCTCAGGACTGGCTGTTGCTCCTACAAGGAAACATTTTGGAGGAGGGATACCTATGTCTGGCAGCATATCATCAACAAAAATCAAAGCATTGTGTGAACGTGCAGGAGACAGCTGCTGTTTACAACATCCCCACGTTGTTTGGGGCTGCTATCCTGGGAAGAAAATGGGAGGAAAGAAGAGTGTCAGCTGATCTTATCTGTTCACACAAGCAAGATTTGTTGGTGACCTTGCTGAGGAATAGCAGCTCCTAATCACCAGTGTTTGGCTCATGGCTGGGCCAAGTTGGGGGGGAATAGTTGAATTTTGGTGTATTTGTACCAGGTAGCTGCACAATTTCTAGGGAAATTTTATTCTTTTTCTGAAATTAAAGACAACCATCCCAGTCCCCAGCCCAGCCAGCTCCCAGTGAACCCGTCCTAGTGGGAAACAGCCCCTCTTCTTTTTTCCAGCCTGCATCCTGCCCACCTCTCTATGCTGAGGTTAATTTCTGGTGCTTTCACCAGCTTTTCTGCATTTTTTACTCTTTATTTTCCCCCTGTTATGAATTTCATACAATAAAATGTTTGTTTTGAGGGCTGGAGCAAAGCATTGGTGTAGAAGAACAGGGTTTAGAGCCAAGAGGCAGGACCTGGCTGGGTTTTCATGTCTGTAAACTCCCATGCTGCAGAGGAGGTTAATTGCAGCTGGGCTGTAAATTCCAGGCTAAAGAAAACAGCTGCCATAAAAATAGAGGAAAAAACCCATTCTCTCAGTGCTTTTTAGATTTAAAGCACTGATTTTGAGGTATCAGGGAAGGCTGCTCATCTTCCAGGCTAGTCCAACACAAGCCAGTACTGCAGTATATAGAAATAAGAGCTGCTCTGGAAGTGAAGGGATGCAGGATTGAAGCTCCCTGGGGCTCCAGCAGCCATGTGTGAACACTTCTTTCCTTTTAAAATATTTTAAAAGTGGTTTCATTCTAGTGGAGGGTTTAGCTTCTGGAGTATCTCATTAGAAGTAAAAGCAGTAATGAAAATGATATAATTTTCACTGAGTGAGACAACTGGTACCCTTTCCTGAGTGTAAAAGCAGGAAAAAAAACCCCAAAACAAATGGGTCAAATTTTCTAAACTTCTCCAAGCTGAGATGTGGTTTGTTTGATGAGGTTGGGGTGTCCATCTGCTTTTGCAGGTGCAGATTTACAGCTGCAGTATCACAGGGGAGGCTCCTGACATCTCATGGGGTAACCCCAAGGCCCATGTCAGTGTATGATGTGGCACAGAAAAATGCTGCTTTTAAAGACCACATGCCAGAATGGATCTAAATGATGACTTGTGTGGATTTTCCCGTCATTTCAAACCTCCCTGGCAAATAGATCTGTGCTTGGGGGGTGGTTTGATGGGACTGTGTTTGTTACAGGTGTGAGCTTCATGGGTGATCTCCCCGCAAACCCCAGGTGCTAATGGGGTGTGCAGTAAATGAGGGGGCCACGGGGGGATTTGGAAGGATGGACGATCAGAGGACAGGCTCCAGCTCTCCCTCTTCAGGACATTTGGTGAAAGCAGAAGTTTAGTGTGAACCATGACTAATCCTGGACCTCCCCAAACAGATAAGGGGCAGTGCAGGTGCTGCCGTGTAATCTCAACTTCCCTAATCAGTGTTGAAGAGGATAAGGAAAGACAAGGAAAGTGTCCTTGGGAAGGCAGCACACGGAGGAGGAAAAGCCACCAAGGAAGTAAACACAGGTGTCACCAGCCCCAAACAACGACCTGCCATGGCTATAAAAATCACCAGGCTGGGACTTCGTGGCCACCTTTACCTTAAAGGTGCCGGATCTGCTGGACCTCTGCAGAGATCTTCTCCGAGCTCCTGGGACTGCCGGAACATTCAGCCGAGGATTGGTGAGATCTTATTATTGGGGTCCTGCTCTGTCTCTCCTTTGCTTCACCCTCTCCCGCATCCCTTCCCCGTTCCCTCTCCGGGAGCCGGTGGCTCGGGGCAGCTGCCGGCTCGGCCGTGGCCTCCTGCTCCCACCTTCCCCCTCCCTTGTGCCCAGGCTCGGTGTCCCCCCGGGGAGCTCTTCGGAGGGGTGCTTGTGGGTTTGCAGGGTTGTGGGGTTGCAGCCTTGCTCTGTGGAGGGTTTGAAGGGGCTGTGAGTGCTGCTGTGTTAGGGTAGTTTTGCCCTGAGACGGAGCTGTCTCAGATTTTGTCCCCTTCACTATGATGAGCGACATCGTTAGCAGTTGGAAGCTGGAGCAGTTTGTGATCCAGAAGTGTCTCCCCCCAATTTGGTCACCAGGGTCTTTCCAGGGCCCAGATGCGTACCAGCAGCTGTGCCAGCAGTGGGAGGGCTGGTCGGAGGAGAACAAAAAACCCAAACCCACTAACAAGTGTAAGAAGCGAGCGGCTTTGCAGGGTTTGCTGATGGTAGGCAGGGAGTTGTCCAAATTGCTGAAGGAGGCTCTTGAGAATGTGCAGACCTTGGAGCAGGCCAAGGAGGAGCTCAAAGTCCAGGTGGACAACCTGCGGGCGGAGGTGCAGGGTTTGTGCGGGGACTCTCTGCGGAGCGCGGTGGAGATTTCCCGGCTGGAAAGCAAGCTGGGCCATGAGAAGATGAAAACGGAGGAGCTGAAGAAGGAGGTTGGCAAGTGGATCGGGGAGACCCATGATGCGCAGAGCGCGGTGCGGGCAGTCCTGCAGGACGTCCAGCGCGACCGGGGCACTGGCCCTGATCACAAGGTATGCCATGCCAAGATCCAGGAGCTGGAGGCAGAGCTGGGGGTGTCGAGGGGCATTGTGGCTGCCATTAAAGGCAAGAGGACCCCGATTGGGAATGGTGAGGGGGAGGACTCCCTGGACCTGCACCCACCCCACTACGATTATGAGGATGATGTGTGGGGTGCTAACGGCCCCACCAGGCCGTCCCCCTACGCTCCTCTGAGGGAGGAGGTGTGCCAGCTGCAAGCAGGGGAGGCAGAGGCTTCCAAAGATAAAAAGGTGCCCCACGATGAGCCAGTCAACCATGTCCCACTCCAGCCCATAGACTCCAACAGGGCTGTGGTCTGGTTTACCCCTGAGCAGCTTAAGACAGTGGGGAAGATGCTGGGGCCCCTGACAAAGGAGACAGCGATTAACTGGCTGTCCAGGGTGCAGCGTCTGCCCAAGTGCCAGAGTGGCAACTTTGTGAGTGACCTGATAGACATTGTGAGAAAGTGCATGAAGCCAGATGACTTTGCAGCCCTGCCAGGCGATGTGCAGATGGGCAATGTTCAGGACATCGGGGATGTCCAGCTGGCTGTGCTGAAGGTGTTCTTCCCAGAGGTCAACCCCTTAGTGCTTTTCCACCAGGAGAAGCAAAACCCTGAGGAGAGGCCTGATGCCTATGTTAATCGTAAAAAGATGCTCTACCAGATGGCTGGGCTGCCTGGCTCAAAGGACTCTCCCCTCAATTTTGACAGGCCTGAATTCAAAGAGCCACTGGTGGTGGGGCTGACACCCCCACTGCGGGTCATTGCTGGTGGGGATGCAGCCAAAAAGCCTCTGTCAGAGCTGGAGCAAATCCTGAACCAGAATTTTGAGCTGCAAAAGCAGGCATTCCCAGGGTACATGTTGGGGGGGAAGAAAGGGAAACCCTTGGGCATGTCTTTCCAAAATCAAGGGATGAGAAAAATGCAAGGAGACAACCGAAAAGATCTTGATGGCAAGGGGGGGTTGGGGAAGGAGAACCAGCAAGGGCTGAGGTTTCAGAAGTCTAACCCTTGGCGGGCTGAGCTGAGGAAGCGCTTGATAAAATATGAGAAACAGGAGGACATTGATGGCTTGCCAGATGCGGAGCTCTTCCAAAAACTGGCCCTGCATGAGGCCAAAAAGCACAGCAGCTCCCCCCCAATTGACCCGGGGTCTAAGGTTCAGCAATAGGGCTGCCAGGCACCCGCATCGCCCCTTTTTGTGGCACCGATTAAGACCGATTTGTGGGGGCGCCTGATAGTTGATACAACTATTGGAGGGGGGGTGCTTGGACAAGTGATGTTAATTAATACTGGTGCCTCTTTTTCAATTCTGAATATGGCTCCCAGCAGAGCTGGGATTTTCCAAACCTCTGAAATTATTGAATTGACAGGGCCGAATGGCCAGAAATCCTCAGTGCCCTTCACAGGGCCCATACCCTTTGAAATTGGGGCTGCCAAAGGGTATGAAAAATTTGGGAAAATAGAAATGAAAGGAAAGCCAGGAATTTTAACCATCTCTTCACTGACAAAGATGGGGGTGGTTGTGGACCTGGCAAACCAAGCATTGCTACATTGCCCACAAACTGATTTGCCCGTCATCCCGGCAAGCCACAGGGTGATGTCAGTGAAAGCCCCTGAGATCCTGGTCCACCCTGAGTGGGAGCCCCGGGTGAAACGGGTCACGGAGCAGTTCCCCCGGGTCTGGGCAAGGAGCAAGCTGGACTGTGGGCAGATTGATTCCACTGTGTCAATCAAAGGGCCAGATCCGCCTCCTCAGCCTCAGCCCTGGTACCCGGCTGAGGCTGAGGACAGCTTGTGGCACACAGTCAAAACTTTGCTGGGCCAGGGCATCCTGGTGGAGCAGCAGAGCTCCAGCAACGCCCCAGTGTGGCCCCTGAGGAAAGCTGATGGGAAAACATGGAAGCTGACAGTTGATTTCAGCACCCTGAACCAAGTCACCCCAATGCAGACCTCCACGGTGGTCAAGTACCCCAACATCATGGCAGCCATCTCCCGGGGGTCCGAGTGGTTCTCGGTGCTCAGCCTGACCAGCCCATCATTTGCCATCCCCTTGCACCCTGAGTCCTGGCACAAGTTTGCCTTCACGATTCGGGGACGGCAATTTGCTTTCACCAGAGTCCCTCCGGGTTTCCACAATGCCCCTGCCATCTGCCATGCCCACGTGGTGAGGATGTGGGAGGAGGTCAGCCACCGGGAGAGTGTGCTGTCCTGTGCTGGGGACATCCTCATCCACACCCAGACAAAGGAGAGGAACCTGGAGGTGCTGGCAGAGGTGCTGGGGGCTGTCCAGAAAACAGGCTTCAGGATCAGCCCCACAAAGGCCCAGCTGTGCTGGAAGGAGGTCTCCTTTCTGGGGGTGACCCTGGGGGAGGAAGGGTGCTCACTGGAAAAGCAGAGGGTTCAGCTGATACAGAAGATGTCAGCACCATCTGATGCCACCACCCTGAGGTCCTTCCTGGCTCTCCTGAGGTTGTGCCGTGAGTTCATTGAGGGTTATGCAGAGAAAACAGCCCCCCTTTGCCACCTCCTGAAAAAGAACAGCCCCTGGGAATGGGGGCCAGAGCAGGACGAGGCAGTGAAGACCTTAAAGGAGAGTGTGGCACAAGCTCCCATGCTGGCACATCCTCAGGGGGACAGACCCTATGTTCTGCAGCTGGCCAGCACAGGGAGGGGGCTGCAGGCCACCCTGGGCCAGCAACACAGTGCCAACCTGCTCCCTGTTGCCCACGCCTCACGTCTCCTGACGCCAGTCGAGCAACAGTTCAGTGACTATGAGAGGGAGGTTTTAACCTTAACCTGGGCCCTGCAGCACTGGGAGTACCTGGTGGGGTCGGCCCCAGTGCTGCTGAGGACATCCTACACCCCAGTGAGGTACCTCTTGTTGGGAAAGGGGGATGAAGGTCCCCTGTGCTGCCCCAGGATGGCCAACTGGGCGCTGGCACTGACCAAAAAGGAGGCCCCCGGGGATCCCTCACCTGGTACCTACAGGGTGGTGATCAGTGCAGAGAGGGATGGGGAGGTGCCAGGAGTCTCCCTTACGGACCCCAAGCCATGGCGGGCACCCCTCTTTGAGAGCAGCCTCAGCCTGAAGGAGGCCAAGGAGAGAGGCTACGCTGTGTGGTTTGTAGATGGGTCCAACTACCATGAGGAAGGGGTGCCCTACACGGGCTACGCTGCTGTCAACAGGGGCACGGGGGAGGTGGTGCAGGGGAAGTGCCTGCCGCACTCCATCCAGGCTGCCGAGCTGGTGGCCGTGATGGCTGCTCTGGAAAACACACCGACAGACCAGCCAGTGGCCATATTCTCAGACTCGGGTTGGGTGGTGCGTGTGGCCCTGGAGTGGCTGCCCCTCTGGAGGGAGAGGGACATGCAGTCTGCTGATGGCAAGCCTGTCACCTATGCCAAAAAGCTGCTGTACCTTGCAAGGCTGGCAGAGCAGAGGGTGTGCCCAGCACAGATCATTAAGGTCAAGGCACACAAGAAGGGGACAGAGGAAGCCAAGTGGAACAAGGAGGCAGATGCCAGAGCCAAGCAAGGTGCCAAGGAAGGGCTGATGTGGAAGGCCAGCAAGATATCAGAGAGTGGCCCAGTGTCGGTGGCTCCCAGCAGGCACTGGAAGAGCGTGGATCTGGTGGGCTTGCAGGCACAGGACCCCCGGCTCTGGGAGTTAGCGCAGGTCAGGGAGTACAAAGGGTGCAAGGTGTGGAAAGATGTCTCAGGGCTGGTTCTGGCACGCAGGGAGGGGACAGATTTCCCAGTCTGGGTGGTGCCTGAACTGGTCCGGACAGAGCTGGTGGCCCTGGCTCATGAGCAGGGGCATCTGGGGACAGACAAGACCATGGTGAGGCTGCAGGCTGCTGGGTGGTGGCCTGAAATGAGAGAGGATGTAGAGAGGTATGTCAGCAACTGCCTGACATGTGCAGCCAACAATCCTGATGCCAAAACAGCCAAAGCCATCCTGGGCCACCAGAGGGTTTCTGGGCCATGGAGCAGGTTGCAGATGGAGTTTATTGGCCCTCTGTCCCAAACAGCCCAAGGCAATAAGTACTGCCTAGTGGTCAGTGATGTCTTCACCAAGTGGGTGGAAGCATTCCCAGCTCGAAACAACTCAGCCAGTGCAACTGCCAAGATCCTGGTAGAGCACATCTTCCCACAGTGGGGTATCCCAAAGGAGATCCACTCAGATCATGGCCAACGCTTCATTGGGGAAGTCGCAAAAGGGGTGTGCCAGGCCCTGGGAATCAAGCAAAAGCTTCACATCACGGGGCATTTCCAGAAACCAAGCTCAGCAGAGGGGCCCAACCAACCACTGAAGGCAGCATTGAGGAAGCTTGTGAGCCAGCAAAGGAAAGACTGGGATCATAAGCTCCCACTGACCTTGCTGGCACTGAGGGGGTCTCTGGCATCTCAAACACTTTCTCCCCCAAAATTTCCTCCCGCAAGAGACCTGAAGTCTCTGGAATGCTGGTGGCAAGGAGGGGAGCCCCCAGATGAAATGCAGCCCCGTGTGCTGACGGACAGGTGGGTGCAGGACATGCTGAGGACAGTGTCAGCCACCTACCACCAACTCGCCTCAGCACAGGAGACCAGCATCCCTAAGATGGAAAAGCAGCTGGGAGTGCTACTGCGCCCCGTGGAGTGGAACACTGGGGATCTGGTGATTTACAGAGTGATTAGGGAGAAGAACCAGGTGCTGGAGCCCCAGTGGATGGGGCCTGTTAGGGTTGTGAACAAGGCCAGCCCCTCTGTGTACCAGGTAGAAATCAGAAAAGGGCCAAAAAGGCAGGAGAAATGGTTCCATTCTTCACAATTAAAAGCATGGAAGGGAAACTAACGGGGCTGGAGAGCCCGCCTTGCTTATGTTTTGCAGATAAAGGAAAATGGAAGGCGATTGTGACCAGCGGGAAGGGCGAACTTCGTGGCATCACCAGCCCTGTTTGTACTGCGGGGAAAATGCTTTCAAATTTGTGATTGCAGGATTTACTTTGCTTTCTGGTATGTGCATAGTGCTGAGCACCCAGTGTGTCCAACCAACCCATCAGCACCTTGGACAAAATGTCACTCATTCTCACTTAGAAAGGCACCTTAACACAGAGACCACAGCCCAGCACAGGGTTAGGAGGCACACAAAAATTGGGACTGATTGGCCCTGGTCCCAAGCTTACATAAAACATACGGGAATCATGGGATTAAATTCTAACAAAGGCTTAAATTTGTCAACAGTGGTTATGCATGGGACAGAGGTGTACTTGGAAAATGAGTGGGGCTGGGATAGCACAAACAGACTTCCACAGCTGCTGGGGAAAGTGGGGCAGCAAATAAAGGTGGGGTGCAGGGTAATTAATGGATCCACTCACCAGAGAGTGACTCAAATCTCTGTCACTGAAGTAACAACTAAGAAGAATCAGAAAAAAATCTGTGCTGTGGAGAAATTGGACTGCTGGTACAATTTTACTTTGGTCCAGCCAGTGTTTGTGGTTTGCCTCTGGGCAGACAACAGCGTGGGGCTCTCCTTTAAATTTAAGATCAGCACCACAGCACCCTCCTTTGCTGCCATTAAGATCTCAAAGTGTCATTTTTTGGCATGGCATGCAGCCCCTTATGCTGAAATTGGCAACCAGGTAAAACTGGAAATTAAATACTCCCAAGAAAGCGTAGCTGACCCAACACAAATTAATGGCACCACCGTGACTGTCACAGCTCCTAACGGCCACAAGTGGATCATTCCATTGACCTGTGTCTATGAGAGCAAAACTCTAGATAGATCTGAACTAGATACAGAGGCTTCATGGTATAATCAGGATTATGGACGCTGCCCACACCTGATCGTAACCCTCCAGGTGTGGTGTCGAGGAAACCTGAGCGTAGAAATGTCCCCCAGACTTGGAGGAAAGTGGTGGATAGGAGGCCCTGAAGGATTTAAAAAAGAATTTTCCATCACTGCTGTCTTGCCCCCTCTTGTTTCCAAAATAGGTCCTTATGTAGTGAAGAAACATCACATCCAGGAGCTGTTGACAGGTCCTGTGCGGTCACTAAAGAAGGTGGTGCTGTCTCTGTCCACTGTTAATATTTCCTCTGTCAGGCCACACTGTGCCCCCTTCCTGGCTACTCTGCACACTGGCTGGCTAGCGTGGCTCCACAGCCGCTCCCTCCAGGCCACCCGGGCCAGGAGAGACCTGCTGGCCACAGTGCTGGGAGGAGGAGGTGCTGGTCTGGGAGTCCTCAACAGCATGAATTCTGAGGTCTTGGCCAACAAGCTGGAGACTGTCAGTTTGGGCGTGCAGGACCTCCTCAAGCCCCTGAATTCATCCCTTTCCAGCCTTGGGATGGGGCAGTGGCTTGTGTCAGAGGTGCTGCCCACCTGGGAACAAATAAGTGAGAAAGACCATCAGGTGCTGTTGCGAGCCCTGGGCATTGAACAAAGTAACGTCTCTCTTGCTCTCAGCTGCATCCAGGCCCAGATGTGGGTGCAGAGTGTCATTGCAGGCATCCTGAGAGACGGTGACAACGGCGTCCTGCCCACTGAGATCCGAAAGATCGTGTGGGACGCGGCCACAGAGAAGGAGCGGCAGCTCCAAGCCTGGTGGAGGCTCGTCAACTTCACCCACGACCAGACCCTCAACGCGGTCATTGCCCACGTCCTCACTGTGGCAGAGGCTCGCATTGAAAAGGTTTACCCCATCGTGGCCCTGGGGGTGAACACAAACGGCTCTGTGGTCTACCCCCTGGAGTACCGCATGTGGGCCAGGGTGTCTGATGGCAAGTGGGAGACGGTAGATTTGGAAGCCTGCATTTTGGAGAGGGGGCTGGGATTCATATGCGAAGATGATGCCCTTAAGGCAAGTGATGTGTGCTTTGACACCAAAGAAGGGGTGTGCCACTTTGAGATCAACCCCCAGAGCAGTAACAAAACCGTGTTAGTGTACGTAGGGAAAGGCTGTGTGTGCTTCAGAACAACGTGTAAATATGTGCAAATTAATGAAGCTTATAACCAGTCTGTGTTTAGCGATTCAAATATGTGTGCTTGCAATGTAGCTACTATTAGAGGCTGTGATTTTGTGTATAAGCCACCTGTGTTTACTAGCCAGTTGCTAATTAGAAACTATACCTTGTATCGTAGTATAACCCCGACCCCCATCGGTATGGATTTATCACTTGTAAAAGAAATGTTAGAGCATGCAAGTTTGCAGCAGCTGCTAGAAAATGCCAGGGCCGAAGCTAAAAAGATCCTAATAACGGTTCACCATGACGGTAAAGTTATAAAACAAGTAATGGAACGAATTAAGAGGGTGGGAGAACACCACTGGTGGGAAGTTTTTTTCGGCTGGTCCCCCACAGCCACTGGCATTTTCAACACGCTGTTGCACCCCGTTGTAGTTATACTGCTAACGCAAATCTGTGTGTGCTTTGCCATGGTAGTCACTTGTTACCGGATGAGGCAGGTGAAACTCTGCTTTGATAACCAGGTGAAGGGAGCGGGGCTGGCCAAGACCCTCCTGAAATAGTCAAGGGCAAGACTGGGTTGGCCTCTGTGTTTGCCACCAAGAAGATCTTCTGGCTCCGCTGTTGGCTGCAACCCAGTAGGCGTTGAGCGGTGGGGACACACGCCATGCCAGACCTTGATGAGAGGATGGCCTTCTCTGTTACCAGAGGCCAGCCAGGAGGGGAGGACAGGCCAAGCAGCCTGCAGATGGCATGAACCTCAGACTGGTTGAGGTTGCAAGGGACCTCTTGAGAGGTTTCATTCAGTCTGAGCCCACCTGCTCAAGCAGGGTCACCTAGAGCAGATTGCCCAGGACTGTTTTCAGCTGGGCTTTGACCATCTCCACAGATGGAGACTCCACAACCTCTCCGGGCAAACCTGTTCCATTGTTTGATCACCCCCATAGTAATGAAGCAAAAGTTAGCATAAGTAATTTGTTGTTTAACTTCCCATCCCCAAATATTAATGTTAAGAAGCTGCTCTTGTGTGATTTAAGAGTCCTTAAAATGCCTGTGAGAGGCTACCTGGAACACAGGCTAGACAGAGTTAAAGGAATAAAGGAGGGATTTGTTAAAAGGCCTTTAAAGGGTACACCTTGGGCAGTACAAGAGCCTGGTCATGGTTCCATCCAAGATGGACCCAAATGGACCCCAGATGGACTCCAAGTCACAAGTTTTCACACTTTTATAAGTTTTGGTCCATTTCCATATTGGGGTTAATTGTCCAATTACAGCTCAGGTTATGCAGTCCCATCCTCCCAGACTGCTCTCCTCAATTCCCTGCTGTTTACACTTCTGCAACAGTGTGCTTGGTTCTCAGGCTGGAAAAGGCTTGTTTTGTCTAACTAGACTGTCAAGAGGACCTGCTAATACTTTACATGAATTTACTATCAGGTTTTATATCTTCTTCTTTCCCTTCAGTCAGAGTCAGGTTTAAGAGCGCAAGAGACAGAATTTCATATTCGGACTCAGATGTTTATTAATTCTTATCCATGTTACAGTGAGTGCTACAGCACTCCTAGCTAATAAGCTAAAAATGAAGAAATTACTATATATCTCTCTCATTACAAGACCATTTAAAGCTTAATTGTCCAATTAAAAACTAACACCTAGATTATTTTTACTTTTGACCCAATGACCAAACACCCTGCAGTGTGGTATTTTCTATCTAATAAACAAGATCCCACCTAGACCCATGAAGAAGAAATCTCCACCCTAAAACCTCCATCTTGCCCTTTATATATTGTTATATTCTAAACCCCTAAATTCTAAATTTTTCACCATATGATACCACACTTCTGTTCAAAATACACTCCAGTGATTCTAGTTCTATCATTCAATTTTGGAAGCCTTCAGGTCAAATGCAGTGTTCTATTGGGGGTCAGTGCCTGATAGCACAGAAAATTCAAAACTCCCAGTTTCCAGGGTTCCAACAATTCAGGGTCACATACTAAGGCAGTACAGAATCTAAACAATATGAAAGCTAAAGCTCAAGGCATCATTTAACCAGGGAGATGGGGACAAGGACACTGTCTTTGGAAGGAAAGAGAATGAAATGTAACACCTGAGCTTGGAAAAACACCCATTGAAGACAGCAGGGGTGTGAAGAGCCTCAAAGACTCAGAAAGATGGTAAAAGATGAGCAGAACAGAAGACCCTGCAATCACCATGGACTTTAAGGAGCTGAATCCACATGGACCTTTGCAGCACCTCCTCCAGGTTCCCAAGACTCTCTGCACATCTGGCCAGCGGATTGGTGAGATCTTGTTTTTGGAGCCTGGACATCACTGCTTTGCTTTGTTTTTCTTAGCTGTGCATATACTCAATAAATCTTTCAGTTAGAGAATGGGCTGTCTGTTCAATCACTGCCTCTCACTCACTAGCCAGGCTTGTGCCTTTGGCTACACTGGGAAAGAGAAATTCTGGCAAAAAGAAAAAAATGTGGGTTTCTTTCTCTTCTATAAGCCCGGATCTCTCACTTGCTTTTTGTCTGCAGAATATTCACCCAAACACAAAGATTTCTGCCTTGGGCTGCAGAATGGGGCTCTGAGCTGATGCACTAACTCACTCCCCTCTTTCACCCTGCCTCTCCTCACCTGCATCTCTCCCCTGACTCTGAATATAGAAAGAGCCACAAAATACATATAGGGAGTGTCAAACAATTTTAAAACATGGGCAATTTCAAAAATTAAATTAACCACCTCATTTCCAGCCCATGTTCAATTTCATTTCAGAGGTGCTGCACTCTCTCAGAATGGGGCAGGGTGTGAGGGGTTACACAGACAAAAAACCCTTAGCAATTCGAGTTGAAAAAAATAGATAAAGTCCTTTAAAGCAGCAGAAATCAAGTGAGAAATTAATTTAAAACCCACTTTTCACAATCACCAGGCTGAAAAGTGCAATGAAATATCATGTTGCTGAAGCATAGATGTTTTAAAGAAATGCAAAAGTTTCATAAAGACATATCCCCTTAGAAATATACATTATAACTGAACTCATGAAAAAAAAATCATGGTCTAAACCCACAGAAATCAATTTTTTCCTCTCCAAGAACCACAAATGCACCTCCTTCACCCTTGGGATGGGAGGTTGAACTCTCCCTTCACCCCTCCCACCTGGCTGGGAAAGGGCCGTTACCTGGTCCCCTCTACTCTTTGTTGCTCCCTTCAGTTTCCCCATCACAAAGCCTCACAGAAAACACATGGTTATTTTGTTTAAAGCACCTTTCTTATTTGCTAACACCTCACATGTTTCATGAGAACTGATTTCCCAGTGAATAATCACCTTTTTATATAAAACCTTTACCCTTTAAACCTGTTTTGGGACCGTGCAGCAAAAAAAGAAACCATAGAAAATTCCCGTTATCCACTCTTCAATCCCAACCATGCACTGTGAGTGTGGGCCAGCAGGATTAGCCCTGGGGTGATGGTGCAGCCATAGCGAAAGGGGTTCCTGCACCTACACCAGGTTCCAGCTGAGCACAGAACCCTGCACCTGCATCCTCTGCAGCTGCACCGAGCTGCCCCCTCTGCTCATGTGTGCACGTGGGCTGGGAAAGTTTAGAGAACTATGAAGTTTCCCCCCATCTACTGTCATTTGTTTATCACCACAAACCAAGGAGGGCTGTTTTCACAGCAGCAGCACAATTGCTGTGGCTGTGACACACTTGGGGCTGCAGCCTGGGAGCAGGACTTCAGGATTTGTCTGCTTTTCAGTAGATCCCAGAAAAGATTCTATCCAAACCTGCCTGCTTTTCTGAGACAAATGGGTAACACGTTGGATTTATTCCCTGGTCTTTTTGTCCCCATCCTCTGTGCTTTGGGACAGAGTGGGGTCTGTGCAGCACAGTGAGCTGTGGCTTCTGGAAGCCCCCATCCACCCACTATGCTCTGGCTTCTCTCAGCTCCAACCAGGCAGGTCAGAGGTAGTTTTCAGCTCTAGCCCAGCCTAGCTGCCTCTGTGTCAGGCTGTGAGCAGGTCACTAGCCTCACTGACCTGGTCCCATGGCAGTAAATCAGATTCAATTCTGAAAATTAGGGGTTAAGGTGCTACTGAGAAGCAGTTTTGACTCAACCTGAACAAAGTGATGCAAAAAGAGGATGAGGTGGAACCCCAGACCTGCGGGGTCCTCTGAGGAGTCTAAAAAAATGCCCACATGGGACAGAAATGTACCAGACACATAATTTATGACAAGGTAAACGCTGATCTCTGGATTTAAACGCATAATTTAAGACAAGGTAAGCGCTGATCTCTGGATTTATCTCGTGAGACTGCAAAGAAACTCTGTTATTTCTCTTGTGTACCTGGCATTTCCTGCTGCAGCAGAGGATCCTGGTGGTTTTGGAAGGTGGCCTGCAGTCACACAGAGGTGCCACAGCAGTCACTCCATTTGAGCAGACAGAGTGTCCATCTCCTCCAAAGCACAGGTGAGTGGCTGTGAGGAGATATCTGCTCATGGCTGCATGGGGACATCTCCAGAGCCAGCCCTGGGGTAAGGACCTAAGAGCTACCCTGAACCTAAACATCCCACACAGGCTCAAATCAAATACAGAAGGAATTTTTACCTGTGTTTTTCCCTGGCTAACCTTGTACCTGAGCACGTTGCTGAGAAAAAACTCAGACTTTGATTTCCCATCCCCGAAGAGATTAGAGCATTGTATTTTCAGAAAAAACATTCAACGAAGTTTGGAGCTTTTTTGGGGGGGTGCTGCCTCTGAAAAGACCCTAAAGACCATCAAGGTTTATTTCATACCCCTTTGGGCAGGGCCAGCTGGGCATATTTCTCTGTCAAGCTGCCTCTCAAACCTATCAGCAGCATTTTTAACCTGGTCACTCTCTGGTGTAAACTTTGCTTCTCAGACTTGAGGCTTGGCCATGGCTCTTTTTCTAGTCCTTCCTTCTCTCTCTTCCCTCTTTCACACCTCCAACTTTTACCCCTTCCTGCACCAGCTGCTTTTCACCTTCCTTAACACCACTTTTCCTGCTTCTCAAGTGCGACTGTCTCTCCAGATCATCCTTCAAAAGTGAGAAAGCCCCA
>PYHW01010656.1:3576483-3589114 GCA_013186435.1 Turdus rufiventris | reverse complement strand
GCTCCCAGAGGGCAGGTCCAGAGGTTGAGCAGCAAGAAGTCAAGGTAAACACAGCCCTTCTCTGCAACTGTTGAGCAATAATAATGATTCTTAGCCCCCTGTGCCACATTTCAGCTCAAAGCACTGAATATGGGTCAGTGGCGAAACGCAGTCCCAAAATCTCTGAAACAGACTAAATGCTTGTTGATTGGAGCTTGGCAGGATATAGCCTGGCTGTGAGATACAATGGAAACACACATTTTTCTCTGATGCTTTCCTTACACACCCTTTGGTTTCAAATGTACCTTCTATTCCTGTCCCAGGGTATTCAGTTGCATCAAACTCCACTGAATTAATTGCTGTCAAAGGGTTGCTTGCATCCTCATATTCTTTATTCCTGCAAGAATAAATCCACACCTGGCCATGGTAGCTGGTTTTACCCTGTAACAGCTGCTGTTGCCTCTGCATGGATGAAGAGCCCAGTCAAGAGGCACGTGCCTTTCCTTGCCCACAAACAGGTATATCGATCCTAAAACTGCTGTTGAGTCTACACCATTAAAAAAGGATCTCAGCTTGAAGAGGGAAACCCAAAATCCAGAGTCCCTCCTCCTAACTGAACTCAGTGTCTCCCATGTCTTGCTAAAAGCACTGTGTATGTGCACCATGGAAAAGGGACTCAAATTTGAATGATTGCTGGGTTTAAGTTTTTGGCTCAGGCCCTACCAAATATGTGACCAGATTTTCCAGAGATCTTTCTGGAAAAAAGGCTTTGTTTGTGCATAAAGACCACAGAGATGCACTGGAGCACAGAGCTGGCCTCTACTTTGCAGTCCTTTGAAGAACTCAGTCCTTTGGGAAGTCTATTCCCAGTCTGGAGGTATTGGACCTTGAAATCCTTCCCCTGGTACAGGAAGGCAGTTGTGGTGCAGAGGCCACACAGTGATCTTCTGAATGGCTGCAAAGGATGTGCAGGTGAAGCAAAGATCTTTTTAAGATTAGTAGGGGCAGCTCTGCAGAGATACAACACCATTGTGCTCTCTAGAGCACAGCTTGAAATGGAAATCAGGCTGGGATATCAGCCACAATTTACCTGGCCAGTAACCCAATGGTCAAGTTTAAAGTCAGCAGCAAGTTACAAGTGGGAGCTTTGACAAGCTGCCAGGCAAATAAATTCCTGTACTTACCCAGAAAGTCAGGGCTGTTATCACTGCTGGTTACCTCCTCCAGTGCTGGGAGCTGTTTGGAGGGGCTCTCCCATCAGCCCACTATGGATCCAGTCCAGGATATCACAGTACAGACTTCAACCTGACTTTTATATATGCAGATAGAGACAGATACATGTGAGGAACTGTCTAAGTAATTTGCACCTGAGGCTGTCACCCAACTGCACTTTATTGATGCCTGTCTTTCAGTAGGAAGCTGAGATTGAGGGAGTGTGGAGATTTTATTTTGCTAGGAAAAAGGATAAATATTTTCTTTGACAAAACTATCATCAAGTGTCCCTGCAGAGGCAAACACTGGACTTCTGTGGGCAGACAAGTGAATCCAATGCTAAATGCTGATATAATCAATGGAACTCTATGTGTGCAGTGAACACAGACATCTACCTCTGAGCTGAATGGCTTTCCAGACCCCACTAGTGTGGTGGTGGAATCTCTGCTCAGACACAGAGGGTACAGATGAGCACATCTGGGTGTCTCAATCCACAGGCTGCATCCCACCCTGGAAGCCCCTGAAGGTCACAGGGACCCTGAAAGCCCCTAAAGTAATTAAGTTTGGTGAGGGTTTGTGCTCTTCAGCCCAATGATGGCCATCTGAGCAGCAGTTTTTTACACAGTGCCAGAGACTTTTAATCTAGAAGTACGTAAAACTCAAAGAAAAATGAGGTTCCTATAAACACCAGCCAGCTCATAGTCAGATTTTAAGGCCAGAGTATGAGTCACTAGGCTAACCCTGTTCATTGCAGGGGGGTTGGACTAGGACTAGATGACCTTTAAAGGTCCCTTCCATCCCAAACCATTCCGATTTTATGATTCTATAACTTAGTTGCTTAACACAGTGCATACTTAGCATTGATTCCTGCATCAAGCCTGTTACTTCTACCTGAAGGAGAGCAGGCTGCTTAAAGAAATGGTGAATACTGATGGAAAAGGGGTGCAGAACTCTGTGTGATTCCCAGGATAAAGTGTAGGCACAGCCTGATCTCTGACTCAGCCTTGCTGTTATCAGCTGAAATATCACTCAGAAAATATCAGGGCCTGCTTTGCCCTGATGTAGAAGCAGAAAGCTGGAAATAAATATTCTCAAGGGATTCTTTGCTTTTGTTGGGATAATTTTTCAATTTGCAAAGGTCCTGAACCTCTCACAGAAGCTTTCTCTAATCCTTTCTCCTCGATGATCCCAGGTCTCCTTTCCTCCATCACCTCCACGAGGATGGCATTCCCAGTGCCTGGGCTCAATGTGCTCTATGTGACCTTCTCCTCTGACACATCAGCTGGCTCTCAATCCTGTAAGAGTTTGCATTTCCTACGAGCAAGGGGATGCCTCATATGCCTCTGTCAGCCTTTGCCAAGAGAAGGTTTGCTCTTTAACCAGTAGTCAAGGAAAACAGTGGTGGAAAGCCAAGATCACCTGAAGATCTGCTTAATGAGTGATCTGCAAATGGATAAAAAAATGGGATCATGCAATTTTTGCATGTCTTTTTGATGTATGAAAGAGGCAGAAAACATTTTCTAAGGAAACGTGAGGAACTCTGTTATTGTAGTTAGGATGACCTAGAGATTTAAGAAATCCAAAATTTTCCATAACAGCATGACTGAAAAGATTATGGAAACAAACCCTTTGAGCTGACTCTGATAAAAACTGAGATCTGATGTGATTTTATTCACATTTTTAAAAATGTTCTGGGGTTTGATTTTTTTATTACTATCTCATTTGTCAAAAGTTTAATTAAAACCTGTGAGAAAACCTAGCTTTTTAAAGAAAACCTCACCCACACATTTAAGAAGAGGCTGGGAAGTCTTGTAATGAAAGACTGAAAATAAAATAGTAAAAAATTAGTCTAAAATAAATCCTCTTCTCAAATCAGAAAAACTAGGATATATATATATTTAAAGATGAAAGTACTACGCTCCACCTCTTTTTAAAAGGAGCAAATCCATTCTTATTCTAATAATTCATCTTTAGGTAGCAGGTGCATTTTCTTAGGCTGTTGTCTTTAATGAAGTGTTACAGTCTCTGCTTTGAAAACCAAGGAGACTTTGCCTGCATCTTAAGCTGTGCTTATGCTGCTCTGTGGAGCAGACTGAGCAGAGAGATGCCCTGCCAAGCAATAACAAACAGGATTTAGGTGTAAGCTAGGCCATCTGTGTGCATCATCTCTGATGTACAGAATATCATGGAGCCATGTCAAACAGCTTGTGAGCTACTCACTGTGGCTATCAGCTCCTCAATAAAATCCTCCTCTGTTCTTTGCACTAAAGCCATCTCACCTGGCTTTTCCAGGCCAGTGAATGAGATGTTTTATGAGTCGGATGGCAGATGTTTGGGCTGTGTATGTCTCAGAGGTGAGGTTAATACATCTCCTGTGACAGTGCTCAACCCTGGCAGGTCCAACAGACCTTAATCTCTCTGAATCCGATCCAAGCAGTCACAAGAGTTATTCGTTTCTTGTGCTTTTGCTGCAAGCTGTGCTTGCAGCAGCCATGGTTTAGTTGTCAGTGCTGTGTTACCTCTTGCAATTGTTGGCTGGCACGTTGAACCACTGTTTTTGTCACTGTTTCTGTCACATTCAGGATTAGTTGTAGTTGCACGTCACACCTAAGAAACACCAGAGCACATGAGCCCTTCAGAGCTCAGCTTGGTTGGTCATGGCCAAGGAAACCTGAGGCTCTCCAAAAAGTCATTCACTGAGTCAGTCAGTGGCATCTGCCCTCGAAGTCAGTCCTAAATCCCTGACCTGGCAAGCTTGTGATGGGCTGGAGGCATCACTGTACTAAAGAGGATCCTGCTTCTGGGCAGGGTGAGAACCAGTTCTCACTATGTGTGGAAGGAGGGCAGTGATCACCTCTGCGGCTGTGGTGAACACAGACAGAGCAGAAATCAGTCCTGTTGTCCCTGTGAGGAAACAGGGGAAGCTGAGCAGCCCCAGAGGGTTCAAACCTCCAGGGCTCCTTGGTGGGTGCCCCAGAAGAAGTCACCTCTCCAGGTGACTACATCCTAAGCTGTTCTTATGCTGTTCTCTGGAGCAGACCAAGGAGAGAGATGCCCTGATTTTCTTTTACTGTGCCAAGAGTTGAGCCCAGGCCTCTGGAGTCCTGATAACACACAGTATCTATAAATCCAGTCTTCTTTGAACCCATCTTGGGGTACAGAGGATCCCATAATGGTTTTGTAAGAGCTGCAGTATTTCTCACACTTGCCAGTCAGATTACCTGTGAGTGATTGCCTCTGCAGTTACAATACCGCAAGGGCTATTCCTTTCCTTTCTCAGAAAGTCTTGCATAACATTTTTGGTGCATTTCTGAAGCTCCTCAGAAATGAGAGATTTCCAGAACTGGTGGTAAGTTCTGCCAGCCAGGTTTGCTTTGGAAAATCTGGACTCCCTATGCAATAAACGACAAAATGCAAAGTCTGCATTTCAGTATTTTTTTTTTTATTATCAGGGAGCAAATTGAGGGGAGAGAAGCACCTATTGGAGAACTTGGATTTTTCTGTACCGTGTTTCCTTCCAACCTGTAATTCCTCTCTACAATAAATTTTTTTTATTTGTTTCTTTTTTTCTTTCTGGCTGCCCTTAAAACACCCGTGTGCAGGAGGGACCCCCATTCCCCATGAGATACCTCCCTGTGCTTCCTGGCACAGTGCAACCATGTGGGTTTTATCAGCTCTCCAGCTCTGCTTTGCCTTACAAGGAGTGCAATCTCTCTTGCACCTCTCTGCCCCCCTGACCTGACAGCTGACAGAGCACAGCCTCACATTTCCCACCAGCTCTCAGCTCTTCCATTTGACACAGTGGAGCTGGCTGCATCCCCCTTCCCAGCAGTTTCCCCTGCCCCATCCCAGGAGCTTGCCTTGCATTGGGCTCCTTCCAGCATTGCTCACTATCCTAAACCTCATTTTCCAAACCTCATTTTTGCACGTGGTTTTCTCTGATGTAGCTCATCCTGCTTTTAAATCTGTGGCCCTTTTTATCCTGCAAGAGCCAAGGCACAGGGTAAATTATGTCAGCAGCTCATGTAATATTTCCAGAGAAAAGAAAATGCCTATTAAATGTACTGTGATATAAATATAAATATAAATATAAATATAAATATAAATATAAATATAAATATAAATATAAATATAAATATAAATATATGTACGTGTGTACCTTTATATAGGTATAATAGAGAGGAAAGAGAATCTTTGGGCTGGATTCTCTGGGGCTGTGAGTCTGATTCCTGCTTGTGGCACACCCTCCTTATGGGATCAGCAATATTTTTTTTATTTCCCCATGCCTCAGTTTCCCCACTCTGTGCTGTGCACAATTATAAATGTTCCTTTGATCATGAAACCTCTGTGGTCCCTGAGCTTTTTGCAGTGAGGAGATCCTTCCTTCTGGCACCAGCAGTGGCTGAGTGATGGGAATTTAAATTCTCCTGTACTGTCAAGCCTGGCTGCAGGCCCAGATAAAGTGGGTGGTTGCCTGGAGAAGCAGACAGCTGGAGACACCAAATCAGGCAGTGAAAAGCCTTCTCTAGCAGCAAGGGGAAAGTCCCAAAATTTTTTGGACAGGAGACCAAAGTGTTTCCCCCTGCTTATCAGTGAATTAAATTCTAGGAACAAAAGCAGGACACATGAAGGGGCATATGGGTGAGGTCAGCCTTCTTCATCAGTATTCTCCCCCAGCCTTGGTTATAGTTACGTGCATACAATTGTAGGATGCTTCTTGGAAATCTTGTTTTGAATCCCCCAAAGTTGAAATACCCCTTTTGAAGGAGTTCCAGTTATCCCGTCACCATTTAACTTACAGCAGCAGCATCAGGCATGAACACAAGGATTGGGTGAGATGTTTCTCCATCCTCCACAGAAATCTTGAGGGGTTCATTTTTGTGGCTGTGGGGTGCAAAACAGGATCTTCACTGGGCAGAGCTGGCCCTCACTGACCCAAGGTGTCCTTCTGTCCTTGCAGCCTGACCCACGTCATCTGTCACACCTGCTTCAAGAGGCAGGAGCGGCTGCACCGCTGCGGGCAGTGCAAGTTTGCCTATTACTGCGACAGGACCTGCCAGAGAGCAGCCTGGCTCAACCACAAAAATGAGTGCTCTGCCATCAAGAGGCACGGCAAGGCACCCTCCGAAAACATCAGGTGAGAGCTGGGAGCTGGGAGGGGACAGAGCATCCCGTGGCAAGGAAGAGTTGGGTGGCCTGATTTGGGCAAGGGGGAGGTGGGAGAAGGTTTAGGATTGGCCAGGAGCATCCCTGAGATAGGGGAGGTATGTGGAGGAACAGCAGTGGTGCAAAAGATATGTTCCTGTTTGGGTTTTTTTGTGCTTCTGGGTCCCAAAAACTCTGAACGTGGTGAGGCAAACTCACCCTGGATGGTGTGGGAAACTGGGGAGTAGGTGGAAAATTGAAAGAGGAGATGGATTCTCCCCCAGTTTCCCTAATTTGTCTTCACCTTCTGGTGAGGTGAAGAGAGGAATCCTCAAAGAAGCTGTGGAGGGCTGGGGACCTGGGGGTGTGTAGCACCACTCCAGATGAGAACACAGCTGCTGGGACAAAACCCGGCATGTCCCTTTTCTTCAGAAGGCTGGGCATGGTGCCACCCATCACCCATCACCCATCTGAGCTAGTCCCAGTCAATCTGCCTGCACAGCATTTCCCCCAGGAGGTGAATGTGATGGTTCTTTGTCTCTCCCTGTGGTTCTGGTGCCGTGGCTGTGCCTGGCCAGGCTGGCTGCTCGCATCCTGTGGAAGATGGAGAGGGAGGGCAGCGGGCTGTCCGAGGGCTGCCTGGTGGCCATCGATGACCTGCAGAACCACGTGGACAGCTTTGGCGAGGAGGAGAAGAAGGAGCTGCGTGCTGATGTGGAGAGTTTCCTGGAGTTCTGGCCGCCCCACTGCCAGCAGTTCGGGATGCAGTTCATCTCCCACATATTCGGAGTGGTATGGAGGGGTGAGAGGGGTGGGAGTGCAGAGGTAATGTCATTAATTGTAATGCCAGCTTTGGGGAGAAACTCTCCAGCTGGCCTGATGAGAGAAGGGCTGACTTCATCCCATTCCCCACCTGCTTCTCCTCTGCACTGACACTGGGAAATTGTGTCATGGCAAAGACAAGGGCTGAAACATTTCATCTGTCTAAATGTGCAGACAAGTGGTTTGTTCAATCATAGGTGCTGCATTTTCATCACAAGTCCTGCTGGGCATCTCCCTGCACCTGGGAAAGCTGAGAAAATATACTTTTAGTAAATACACCTAGAATATATTTGAATATAGCAGATCTGTTTTGGTAGATAGATTAATGTCTATTAATATTGTGTGCATTCAATTTGTTTTACATTTACAGTAATTTCACGACCATAAGGCGCACCGGACTATAAGGCGCACTATTTTTTTGCAGCGAGGAGCTGTGCGGCGCACAACAAAGTAGCGAATTACTGGCAGGTTCTCAATTTGCAAAGTTTTTTTGCTGCTTTTTCGCCACTTTTTCGTGGTGATTTTTTGCCGCTTTTTGCCACTTTTTCACCGCTTTCTGGTGGCTTTTTGCCGCAATTTTCCACTGCTTTTCGGCGGTTTTTTGCTGCGATTTTTTGACGCTTTTTCGCGGCGTTTTTTCTCGGCACTTTCTCACCGCTTCTCAGCGCTTTCCTGTGACACTTCTTGGCATTTCCCCGTGACCGCGCCGCTTCCCCCCGCTTCTCCCTGCCCGGCAGCCGTGCTGGTTCCCGGTTTCCCCGCCCGGCAGCCACGGCTCCCGCGGTTCCTGACTCCCCCCGCCCGGTGGCCACAGCTCCCGCGGGTCCTAGCTCAGTTTGCAGACCGCACTTCCGGGTTCACAATTTCCCAAACTTTGTAGATCAGATAAGGTGCACCGGACTATAAGGCGCACTTCCGGGTTTGAGGGAAAATTTTAGTCAAAAGAGTGCGCCTTATAGTCGTGAAATTACTGTACATTTATATATAATAAATCAGTTAAACAATGGAAATATTTTTGATAACATCCATTACTAAGTTGTTTGTTCTCAGTGTAGCAGAGAGGGAAATTCCAGTTCAGGCTGAGCTGCTCTGCTCCCTACAGTATTCCCTCAGCTCCCAATAGTGCCAGGAGGAGACACAGGCTCTGCTCACCTCCCTGCCAGTGGCTGCTGTGCAAAACAAGCTGGTCTTTGCCACTCCCAGTACAGGGAGAGGACACAAGATGCTTTGGTACCCACCCAGAAAGAAAATCCAGTCCACTGGACACTATGTGCTAGTGACCAGCACAGCTTGTCTGTGGAGAAGCAAGGAAAACTACAGAATCAGGTCATAAAGGAAATAAAACTATTAACAGGGTAAAATAATCAGCAGCTGGGTAATTATTTCCTTTGGTTTATCTTATCAAATTTTCTCTTTGCAGATATTTCCATCATTTTTGTTTGTGACTAAATACTGTTCTGTTCATATGTGATAATAGTGTATCATATAGAAAAGTGAAATAATTAATTCTTGGAATATGTGTCATGCAAAAGTAGTAATTCTGAAAATTCACTGGAAAGAGCAGTAGCTGGTTTTTATCAGCTTTGAGGGCAACCCAGCAAACATGACCAGGCTGAATGCAGCAGTCAAGGTTAATTTCTAACTGATACCTGAGGGTGAACTTTGCTTTCTGCTTGAATTGCCTCAAAATCATTTTCCTGTGACCTTTTTCTGAATTATTTTCGGGAACCAAATACAAGGAAATCAATGCACGGCCAAACCAAGTTTACCTTAGGCATCCCAAGTGAACACTGACAGCAAATATTCTGTAACACTGACTCAGCCCTGCCCTGGTCCCTCTGCATGAGCTCTGCATCTTCTCTTCTGATGTTTTATCCTGACTGGAGTGTTTCAGCTTTTTCTCCTTTAATGCTTTTTCCTGCCTGTGTTTTGGGACCAGATCAGCTGCAATGGCTTTACCCTCAGTGACCAAAGAGGACTGCAGGCTGTTGGTGTGGGAATCTTCCCCAACCTCTGCCAGGCCAACCATGACTGCTGGCCCAACTGCACTGTCGTCTTCAACAATGGCAAGTGAGTGGATTTCTTTCCTTTGGTGCAGCAGGGATGCATCCTAACAGCCAGCTCAGCAGGCTCTGCCACCCCAGTGCCAGGTCCCTGCCCCAGAAAATCTATTCATTCTTATTTCCTTCTCCAGCTCAGAAAAAAAAAAAAAAAAACAAAAAAAACAACCAAAAAACAGTATTTTCTTGCTAAAGACAAACTGGTTTCTCTCACTGCTATTTTAAAAATTCTCATCTGATGCCCTAACAAATACGTAAGATTTGACCCCAAATTCACCAACCAGTGGAGAATTTTTCCCTGGTTTCTTAATGAGTTTTTTAACTAAATTCAAAATAGGTAGCTAAAGTACTAAATAGCTGTTTAACTCACCCCTTATATTGAAACCTCGTTTTTAGATAGTTAAGGAGTAATTCCACTTGGCAAATGAGGAAGGATTATGCTGAGTCCACAGTCCAAGAGTTTCTCCTAACCAAAGCTTGCAATGAGCTGTGTATCATGTCTGCTGGTGTGTTTATAACCGCTCCTAACCCTGGTGAGGGTGTACCATCTCATATAAATAACGGATTCACTCTTTAGCAAGGGGACCTCAGTGACAGTTGTGGTTGTTATCTGCAGAGTCACCTGAGAGTGCAGGATGCTCTCAGTCTCTGGGCATTCCCTATTCCCGCTCAAGACCTGTAAGAAAACCTCTGCAGGATGAGTGAGATGGAAAAAGATTCAGTGGGAAATGTGGGGATGTCTCACCAGAGCTGGGAGGGGAGGTAGCCCACAGGAGGGATGCTCTGCCCTTCCCAGTTTCCAAGCCATGACAGTATAAACTGCTGTTGACTCAGAATGTTGCAGTGTGTGTAAAACATTAACTGTGGGAAATCGCTTTCCAAAAACTGCACAGCCACAGGATTTCCTCTGATCTTTGTGCTACTATTTTACAGCTACTGTCTTCACTAAACTTTAGTGCTATAACCTAACAACCCCTCTTCCCCCCAGCCTCTTCTTTTTTTTTAACTAACACATTGGTTCTGCATCCAGTTATCATTGCTGGTTTTCCCTGATAAAACTGCACCAGCATTTATCAAGCAGCTGGTAAATGAGCCAAGAGAAAACAAAACTGCATTAGGATGATTAATTTGGGGAAACAGGGTGTGCTCCAAACTCAGGTTTGGGTTGGATCTATAGTGGGGTGATGGGAGAGCCCCTCCAAACAGCTCCCAGCACTGGAGGAGGTANCCAGCAGTGATAACAGCCCTGACTTTCTGGGTAAGTACAGGAATGGCATTTATTTGCCTGGCAGCTTGTCAAAGCTCCCACATGTATCTGGTTACTGACTTTAAACTTGACCGTTGGGTTACTGGCCAGGTAAATTGTGGCTGATATCCCAGCCTGATTTCCATTTCAAGCTGTGCTCTAGAGAGCACCACTGCTGATGTCAGTGGAGACCTTTCTGTGCAGGAGATCCAGTCCCCTTGTTCCTGTCAAATGTCAGGAGCAGGTTTTGCACATTCCCTGACCTAGATCACTCCTAAAATCACAGTGCCAGGGCAGCTCTCCACCAAATCCTCTGCAGCCCAGTGATGGACAGTTTGGTCCTGGCAGCTGCACATCCAAAGGGAAGCATGAGCCAGGCACAGGGAACCCCCTTGTCTCCTGCCAGTACAATGTCCAGTGCTATGCATTGTACCCAATTTTTATTTTTTTTATATTGTACTTGTACATGTGTAAACTGCAGATGTTTGTTTTGTCTTTCAGTCATGAGGCTGTAAGATCAATGTTCCACACACAGATGAGGTGGGTCGGTCTTGAAAGCATCATTCTCTTCCGTTACCCTGTACCCCTCATGCCCTGTGTTTCATGGAAAAGATGCAAAGACCCCAAGGGCCTCCCTCTGTTCACACCAAATTCCACTTTTCCTGTTTTCTAAACTTCTCTTCCCCTGTGTAAAGCCCCACTAAACCCAAACCTCACTTAACTCTGCATTTTGTAGTAAGTTAAAATGATAGTGGTAATACTGGGTGAATTCCCTCTCCCTTGGCTTCCTCCCTGTCAGTATTTCTCCTCTCCACTTCTCATTTCTCCTCCCCTGACCATGGCAAGAGCATGAAAGTCAGAACAAGGTCTCGCTAATCTTGTACAGCCCAAAATAAAACCTTGCAAATTAGGAGATGAGAAATGACTCTGTTACTGACATACTAAATACTCCACGTTTCTCCTGCAACAAACTGTGCCCGAGGAATGTGTGCCTACAGTAGCAGTACCATGAGATGCAGGTTTCAATTCCTTTTTGTCATAATCCATGATTAATGCTCCACCTTTTAATGATGCCACTGTTACCTGATCCAAACTAAATAAATCACAAAAATATGTGCAAAAAAAAATCTTCATTTAACTCATGGCATTTGGTATATTATAGTCAGTGTTCTTAAGGGGACACTGTTGTCTTCAAAATTTAATTTCAAGCAGGCATGCATTTTCCCCAAAGAAGATGTGAAATACATTTGAAGTGTTCTTCTTCACCACTGAATCTCACTCAGTACATTATAGATAGGGCCATAAAAAAGGGGGGGGAAAGAGTTTCACTTCTGATTAGAGTTGCTATTTGGGGCAATTTGAGTTTTGAGCTATCAGGCACTCTCTGTGCCTGTTCATGCAGCTATCAAGGTCCCTGCTGCTCGTGGCAGACACTGGGGAAAGAGCCCTTGACAAGCTCAGTGGTGTGCTCCTGGCTGACAGTATCTCTTTAACTGCAGTATTTAAAATATGCCATGTGTTTCCTTGCTTACCCCAAAGGCTATCAACCCCCTCCACACAAGGGATGCTGCTTAAAATACCCCTACAGTGCTTGGGCTATCAGGGGCATCATGAAAGTCAGAGGCTTGATTTTGCTTCTCTGGTTGCATGGCTCACTGTAATGAGGATCCTGTGAAGTGTGAACAGGAATGTTTATATGTGTAAACTTTTCAGGTGGGAATTGCTCTTTTTTGTGCACTTCCTCCTGGAGTAGGTGGTTGCACCTTTCTTTGCCTGGCATTTTCCTGTGGTTGTGACATAACTAATAGCTGCCCTTTGTGACAATGGCATGTATGGTGATGAATTCTGTATGAAATACGTTGCTGATATGGCAACACCCAGAGAAGATCAAGACCAGCCTCAGAGAAGAATTTTGACAGCAGCTTTAGCAGAGCTGGAAGACTCAGAGTTACACCTTTGGTACTGAGAGCTCGTAACAGAATTTCCAAGGGAATTAGAAGGGAATTACAGAATTACAATCCCTTTGCAAAAACATGATCACACAGAATAAGTCATGTCCTCCCCAAAAGGCTTACTTTTAAAGCACCTGCTGATACCTGTGAATCCTCTGCCACCTCTGTCTTTAATGAGGATTTTGTTGGGTTCCACCTAGAGCACCTCATGTTCA
>PYHW01010656.1:3470963-3538627 GCA_013186435.1 Turdus rufiventris | reverse complement strand
CTCTGTTCTACCTGTAAAATTCTGCCACTTGATGATGCATTAGGAGGTGTGGCTCATATTGACCATTTCTGCTACAGACTGCTGAGCTGAGATAGATCAAACACCTCCCTCACTTTTTGGGCTTGACCTTCTGATCTTCATTGTTGAGTGCTGGGTTTCTGGGGATTTGCTCTGTGCAAGCTTAGCAAGACAGGGACATTTCCACAACATGGGACAACGAGAGAACTAAAAATGCCATCATGCCTCAAGGATTTTGTTGATCCTTCTGAAAAGCTCCACAAAGAGCGAGAGGAGAGACTAGGAAGGAGGTAGAGAAGTCCAGAATAAATGCCTCGTTCATGGACGCCTTCAGCTTGCTCAGAGCAAAACAAGTCCCAGCAGGCAGGGGAAGGCCTCAGAAAGAAAAGTCATGGAGATACAGAAACCAAACACCTGGGAGTACATACCTCTCCCTTCATTCCCACCCTGGGATCCCCACGGACTGGATATGCTTCCAAACAAGTGATCAAAGTGGGAGACCCTTGGTTTTGTATCTCTGTGGCCTTAAGCTACCTGGATTTTCCAAAAGCTGTTCAAACACACTGGGAGGACCTGGGAGTCTGGAGGGACTGCCATGCTTTGCAGTCACTAATTCCCTATGCCTTTGTCACCAGTCTGTGCTCTGCAGCTTGGCTTCTCCTGAGCCAGGAACTTGGGCTGCTCAGAGCTCCAAGGGCAACAGGGCTCCTCTCTCAGTCCATCTCCCTTCAGTAGTACTGGTCAGCAAATGTCAGACTTTGGGATCTTGGGGGCAGAGAATCAGTGAGGAGTTTTCCTGAGATTTCTGTGGAACTAGATGAGTGAATCCCTCTGCACATCCCTCTCTACAGCTGCACAGGACATCATTGTTCAACTCGCATCTGAAGCATCCATGCAAATATTTCTGTAGCTAAAGAGAATATTTGTTCTAGAGGGGAGCTCAGGGGTCTCTGATTGGCACTTGTTTAAAGGAGGTTGAGCCTTGAGGTCAGGTGGGATTGCTCAGGACTTTGTCCATTTGGGTGCTGGAGACCTTCAAAGATGGAGAGTGCACAGCCTCTTTAGGTTGCTGTTTGAGGTAAAACAGAAAACATTCCTGGTAGATGCTGCCTGAAGAGTTCAAGGTGAAGCAGAAAGTCTGGTGTGGATGAGCCTTGTAAAGAACATCCCAGGACAATCCCAGCAAACGCTGCGTCTTTGCAGCCAAGCAGGGGCTGTTCTCTGTCCCTGAAGTCAGGAGGAACTACACAGCTCATATCCACACTCTGAAATATTTTCCCCAGCATGACCTGCTCTCCAAAGTGGCCCCCACATTCTCCTGGAGAGCTCTGGTGGTGTGGGACAGAAGCAAAAGCCTCACTTAGATGGTAAGGCTGGTACTTACACCAGCGCCCTGACCCAGTTCAACTTCCTGGTGTCAATATAGTGTTCTGTAATGGAAACCATAAGGCTGGTGGGAATGAGGGGTGAAGGGGAAATGTGGGAAGGATGTGAGAACAGCAGAAGGAAGGACGGAAAAAAGTGTGTCAGGAGGTGTTGGAGGCACCTCCAGGAGCAGATCATGGAAGTCCAGGCATGCTGACCTGTATCTTTTTAGGACAGCCTAAAACAGAGGACACCCTAGAGCAAAGGGCAGGCTACACCCAGACTAGACTGGATTAGAGGCTAGGAGGCTCTGGGAGATGATGGTGGGAAGATGAAGAACAAAACTGGGGCCATAAGACACCCAGATAAGGACACAGAAGGCTGAGTAAGTCCTGATGACTTGACAAGGTAGGACCAGATGGAGTGGCAAAAGGTCACAGGTGCTGTCAGCTGCTAAAAGTTATGATGAGTTTATCCAAACCCAGCACTGGAACCCAGGAGGTGAGAAGAGGACTCTGTAAGTTGGTACCTCTTGTCCTGTCTGTCCCTACAAGGTATCTCGGCCAAACCACCTGGATGAATATTTCTTAGTGCTTGTAAATGTGCAGGAATGAGGCAGGGCAGAGGAATTGGTTTGGGACCCTCCTGTATGGTCTTGCACAGAGTTCTCCTGCAGTGTTGCAATGCTGATTGCCACACAGCCATATAGGCCAGTCAAGCCCTATATGTGCCCTATAAGTTCATGGAGATTATCTGCCAGCCCTGCAGCAAGCTGGGTGTCTCATTAAGTCACACAGGAGCTGGATGACTCACAGCAGCATCTGCAACACTGAGTAAACAGCTGGATATTTCTGGTTCTCCAATACACAGTGTGTTATTAGCCTGGGCTCCTCACAGCGATGGTACAGATGTGGTCACACTGTTGATTCATCAGCCATCCCTTCATTTTCTGTTTTAATCTGATGGTCACTGTCAGACTGCTCTGACAGGTCAGAGTTCAAAAGACATTGTGTTCCCAAAGATTGTCTTGGGATGTAGGTGAGCAAAGGGAAGACAAAAAGCCCACCCTGGCTTCCACCAAGAAAAACCCAGTGGTAGGACCTCAGCCCTAATGAGACATCAGAGAATCCACAGGGATACTTCCCCTCTTGTTTGAATTTCCTCACCTATCCTTGTTACCCCAGGAGCCTTACAATGTGGAGAGGATCCTCTGGCTGCTCTCAGGCTCTGACAGCCGCCTGATAAAAACTCTGATGGAGCAATTCAACATCTCAAAAAGGCTGAAGCTGCCAGAGGATTTGCACAGAAAGGTGAGTTCCTCACCCACACAACACTGTGCCTATGTGTGTATAAGGAGATTATTGCTACCAGCGATTTCTAATTCATTTTCAGAATAAAAAAATCATAGAGAGAATATGCAACCAAAAATTTAAGCTGTAATAGAAGATTTTATAACAATGTGTGTTCATGGAGACACTAAAAATCCCTTTTATTTATTTTTTTTTAAAAGAACATTTTTTCTTCTTCATGAAACTAACTTAATTGTCTGCAGTTGTTTAGGTAGCATATGAAATGGCCCATCCTTGGCCATGCACTGAGGCATCGTACAGTGGATGCTGGTACAAATTGGGTGTTTGGGAATGGGTCTGCTGAGTTTGGTGCCATTCAGTCTTGCTGTTACAGCAAAGTGGAACACAAACACAAAGCAGATAGAAATACAAGAGAAAACCAAAGATTTGAGTTGTGAGAGAGCCAGGTACAAAATCCTGCATTTTCCTGTCCAATTTCTGATGTGCTCTCCCTCACAGAGGAACCTTTGCCCACTGCCCACTCCTGCATGTGCTGCAGAAAGATAAATTTTATTATTAAACAATTTTATTATTAAAAGCAAGAAGAGCTGTTACACTGAGGTGGATTTTACAACACCCTCAGAGCAGTGCAGAGTTGAGGAGCTGAGTCCTGGCTCCTGCCCACCCACACTGGCAGCACCTGTGGGTGGAAACCCCTTGCCCACACTCCATCCCTGTGTTTTTTTCCAGCAGTGCCTCATTCCCTAGCTGCAGCAGTAACCCCTTTTCCTTCAGTCTCTGGGAGAACCCATCCTCCAGCATCCCTATTTCTACCTGTGACACAAACCCAGCTGGGAATGCCTTGGGTGGTGGTGCCCTGTGCAAAGCTCTATTTCCCCACAGCTCTCTGAGACCCTGGGATCGTGCTCAGCCTCTGACCAGGACATTGTGAGAGCCATGTGGCGCTGCTGGGAGGAGAACCAGTACCTGCTGTGCCCCCACTCTGCCGTGGCTGCTCACTACCACTACTCACAGCCACACAGGTAGGGAGAGCCATGGTCAGGAGCATTAGGAACTGGAGCATCACTATCCCCTTGTTCCTGCAGTATGTCCAGCTCCCAGCTTGCTTACACCATAAGTTTTCTTTGCTTGTCTTTCCAGCATCCCCCGGTGTTGCTTGGCTCCAGCCTCTGCAGCCAAATTTCAGGATGCCCTTCTCCGAGCTGGCCTGGTTCCCCAGATCCCCCCTGAAATCACTGCCCTGACAGCAATGGAGACCAGGTCCACTCCTCTGGAGCGGGGACAGGACTGGGCACAAGTGCTGAGAGGCCAAATTGAAGCTGTGACACAGCAGTGGGAGGCACAGGTGGGTCACTGTGCATCCCAGAGCAAGGGGGGATCACTGGGCAGGTAGTCACACAGACCTGACTACTGGGCACAGCTGGACAATGCCTCCCAGGGCTCGTTCTCCACTCCCAGAAAAGCCCTGTCTTATGCTGGAAGTCTCCATGCAATCATTAATTTGCAAGAATGCACTTCCTTGTTGAATTGCATAGACTATCTCATAACATTTTCAGTAAAGAGCTGAAATATATGGGCAATTTCATAACATTTTCAGTAAAGAGCACTTCAATCCTCTTTTTCCTAATAAATCATAAAAACTAATTGAAACTGAGTAAACCTGGCTGTTTCATCATTACTGGCTGTTCCAGAAAGCTGCCTTAGCACTACCCTCAGCTGCCTGCTCCTTGAGCATTATCCAGTGATTCTGGCGCTGTGCTGGGATGTTCAGCCCAGCAATCCGAACAACACCCAAGATGCTCAAGAGGAAACACATGCAAGAGTGGAGCAGATCCACTTTACCCATCCCTGTAATTTAAGCAGTGCCAGGGATTGTTCCCAGGCATTGAAACTTGCTCTGTGATAGTGTTAAATAGCAGATGTTTTCCCTAGACAAGCTTGTCTTAAAGAGCTGCTTTCCAGTGCTGTATCTCACAGCTTTTGGTCCTAGTCCTGCTTCAGACTCTTCCCAGGTAACTTCCACTGTAGCAAGTAGGAAATGGGAAATTCCCTTTATCTTCTGCCTGAAACTTCAGGTCTTTTAATACCGCATTCTCATCATATACATATAAATATATAAATACCTTGTGTGGGAGCTGCCTCCACAAGTCATGCATCTGGCAGGAATCTCTTGTACCTAAAAAAGGGGGAAGAAAAATAGGAATAATTATACCGGGGGGAAAAATCCCCCTCTGCCATCAAAAAAATTCCCCCTTTGACATCAAAGGAAGTCCTGTAATGGGAAGATTAATTTGAAGCTTTAGTGGCATTTAACAGGGTAAAAGTAGATTCTGTGAAGTGATTCAGCTTGGGATGTTGCAGAAGGTGCGGGAAGAGTGGGAAGCTTGGCCTGGGCTGCAAGCTGCCTTGCTGGCACTCAGGCAGCCTTTTCCTTGACTCCCTCCAGCACAGCTGGCCCTGTGCCACCTCCTTCCATCCCACCGAAACCCTGCAGGAGAGGAGGGACCTGTGCCTCCTCCAGGGTGGGGGCTGAGGCTGCCCCATCCCAATTAACGGGGATAAGGGAAACAGCTTAGCTGAGAATGATGTGAAAACCACAGCACTTGGATGTTTTTGATGCAAACAACTCTACTTACATGGATTGAGCAGCTGGGAGGTGGGGTCCAGGAATATGTTTCATGAGGCCATCATTCACCCTTCTTTAAGAGCCAAACCAGCAAAATGCCTCTTATTTAAGCAACAGCTTCATCCTCACAAATAACCCTCCCCAAAGGATGACTTTGCAATGGGGGTGGTGTAGGACATATCTGGGGGTGGAAATAAGAAACTTCCTGATCTCATTTAACCCCCATGATCAGCTTCCCCTTTCACTGATGCAGATGTTATGCTCATTGGACCCCACTGCCCTTAACAGCTGCCTCCCCAAATCTTGTGGTTCTCAGCCAGGGACAGCTGCCCAGTTGCAATCTAGCCCTTAATCATAGCTTAAGACACCCTGCGAGAGAGGAGAGGCCTGAAATTGCACCCAATTCCACACCCAAGTGAGAGGTTGCAAACCTGGCTGGAAAGACCCCAACCCCTCACTGGGGAGCCCTGTGAAGGATGGGGTGAGTGGGGCTGGAATTGCAGCCCCCCACCAAAATCCTGGTGTGTTTTGCAAGCAGAAAGCGTGACAAATACATTCCATGCTCCCATCCCAGTGCCCTCAAGCAGTAGGATGAGTAAAGGATCCAGCCTCATTGCAGGGTGAAAAGGAGTTTAATTCTCAGCTATCCCTGAGGATACTCTTATGGGGTGAGGATGCTCTGTCTCCCCCAGCCCAAATCAGACAGTTTTTTGGGGCAGGACACTATGAAACTCTCTCTGCAATCTCTGGAGCAGAAGAACAGCAGGAAAAGCTTGTTCCATGCCTGGAGCCAAGGCAGAGGGAGCACAGACAGGCTCCCACAGAGGGCAATGCACAGCCACGTGTGCCAGCCCGGTGCCTGGGATGTGGGAATGAACCTGGCCCCATGGACATGCTGTGTCCCACCACCTGCTAGGGGATCATGGCATCCCTGGCCACTCTCACACCAGGAGCTCCCACTCTGTCCCGGAACTGGTGCTTGGGGCTCTGCTCGTTCAACCTTGGGTCTCTGGCTGAGAGGGAAGGTCAGCCTGAGTTGATGGAAATGTGGAAAACAGAGGGAGGAAAGTCGCACAAAAAGTGACACCTCTTCACCCATCACTGATGGGTGGCTGCACGTTCTGGCAGCTTCACATATTGCTGGGGTTAGTGATATTTTAGCCCTGCACCTTACAGATCACAAACCCAGGACAGGCTTGTCAAATAATTAATGTCATATATCAATTGCTCTTGTTTTTCTCCAGCAAAAATTCCATTTTCAGGTCCCTGGCCCCAAGCAAGTCCAACACGTGATCCAGCAGACAGTGATGGCCACAAACTGGTAACCATATTCCATGGGGACACTGTATTCCCCCTCTGAGGGACATGGCTGGGACATGTTCCCAATTCCTACCTCAAGGAGAAAGTAATGTCTTGAGATGGAGATGCAATGTGTTGAGACAGGGGAATAGGGTCATGGCTCAGCTGGAGTTTCTACTCAATAACTCACATGTACCAAAGCAACTTGCTGTCCTGAGCCAAACTCACTTGTAGTTGGTGTGTCCCACAAGGGATTGGTGTACCTGTCCTGGTGTGATTTGGGATGTGTTGGACTACATGTGGGGTGTACCCTCTAAGCCATATGCCTCTGTGCCCATGGGGACTTCATCCACCAGCAGAGCCTTGCTGTGGTTCATCACTGCAGTCATGAATAGTGCCATTAAGAGATCTGTTCACTAAAGGGGGACATGGATAACTGTCTGATTGCTGCTCTGACTGAGATAGAATTGTGAGGAACATAAAACCCCGAAGGAGCTGTGGGTGAGGATGCTCTTTCCCATGAGTAGAGCAGTCCAGCCTTTCCCTGTGCTTTGTCACAATGTCCATCCCCATCTTCCAGCTCGTGGCCTCACAAGGAATTGATCTTTGGGCACTTACTGCACAGACTGGGCTGTCACGTCCTTCTACTCCATTTATGAGCTGGGAGGAGCCCACAACGTGGTGAATTATAAGCCAATGCTTTAAAACAGTGTTCTGAAGGTTTGGGAGCTGAATTATTATTTATAATGCCCTGGAGGCCCCATGTAATTTATGGACAGGTATGAAGACAAGTAGGCGCTCAGACATGGGGATGAGCCCGGTGTAAATGCTGAGATAGAAAGATAGATAGATGGATGGATGAAGATAAGCTTCTTGGCCAAGAGAGCTGGAGATTGAAAAACTGGAGATGGAGAAGGCTGCTCTTATACACCTCTGCTCTCCTAGGGTGATACCACTATCCCACTACTCTCACTCTGTGAAATGTCATCTCAAACATGGTGCAAATAATTAGTTTACTCCTATTTTTTTTTAATTTATCCAAAGTGTAAGGAAAAAAAAGTAAAAAGGACTTGCTTTGTTGTTGCAATTTGCTGCTAGGCATTCCTATGTGTGCTAATGATAAGTATTAATTAAATAGCTTTCTGTTGTCTTTTAAATGCAGTTCTTTCAGGCTGTAATTAAAAACAGACACCCAGCCCTTTCTGTCTGCATAGGAAGAGGCAGGTAGGCCTCTGGAGCTCGGCACTTCTTTCCTTGTAACAGGAGAGAAGTGGAAAATGAGGCAAAACCAGTTTCCACTGAAAACTCGCCACCCTATGCATGTCCTTCACAGAGAAGGCAACCAGTTCCAGGAAATTAAAGGAATGTGACTTCCAAGATCCCAGCCCTGCAATCAAAGTAAGTTTATTTGCCCTTAAGATCTTTCAGCTTCATACATTTTAAAGGCAGAGGAGATCACTTTGTTTGATCTGAGCTACACAGGCTGCTGAACATCCCTCTGTTGCATTCATCATGCCCAGAAGAAACTTTTTGCCTTATGAACATTTTGATTTGAGTAGCTGGAGATAGGATTCCACCCTTCTCACTTGTTTCTTGCTTTCCCCAGTTTTTTTCACTCTTGCAGTGAAAAACCAGGCACTGCTGTAAATCCCTATCCCTGTGCTGCTCCTCTGGCCAATATTAATCTCCCGGTTCAGGGTGTGCTGCTCAGGGAAACTGGAGCTCCCACCAGCCCTGCTGCCCTCTCCCTTTCACAGCTTAAAATAAACTAAAGCCCTTCAGAAATGCAAATAAAATGTCAGATGCTCACGTGATGGAAAGCAACCACCAAACAAAATTTCCCATTTGCCCACAACATTGAATGGCACTTAAGCCCAAATTTTTTCTGCCCTTAAAGGCACTTGGGCTTCACTTATCTAAAATGCTGTTGTTAATCAATAAATACATAGAAAGACAATGGCTGTCTGCTGTGCAGCTTATGAGAATGGTGGGGGAAGATGAAGTTCACTCAGAGGATTCTTTGGCCAGAGATGGCCCATGAGAAAAAAGTTCAACAACTGTATGTACATTTTTTGTGAATGGGAATATTTAATTATGCATTTGAATAATTTATAACCTGAGATGTGTAGAATTTGTTTAATAAATATACAGGGAATATAAGACAGACACATGATCCTCGATTTGGGGCAGTGCAGCACTTTGGTCACCCAGGATGATGCTCCTGTGCCTTGCTAACTCCTCACACAGTTCATAGAACAGCCACAGCCCTTTTGGGGTCCTATCAACCCAAGCCTCGATCTGCTCTGGGTTCTTCTGTCTCCCTCAGCCCCATGCCTGTATCTGTGTTGTGATTTTGGTGCAGCTGGATGGGTGTCCACAGGGATTTGGGACACAAGAAGGGGTCTGGGACACTCTGCAGGCTCCTTCCCTGCTGAGGGGAGCATGGGGCTGGGAGCATCTTTTGGTGGCAGCAGCAACAAAAGTGGCTCAGAAGGAAATATTTTCTCTATTTTCATTTTAGAAATGAGAAAGGGGGAGAAAAGGAATGGAAAAAAGGGGAAAAGGGGAAAAAAGAGAAAGTAAGCATTCAGAAAATAAATACTTAATTAAAAAGGAGTTTGAACTGAATCAAAAGATTTTTTGAGCAAATTTGAGCTTCTTTTGAGCAGAAACTTCGAAAACAAAAAGAGCCTTAAAAAGGTATTTTAAAGGCAAAATTACTTTTTGTTCAAATTGTTAAAAATATTTTTCAGTTTTGGGAAAAAGAAGAAAATGTAGAAATTTCCCAAATTCTAGGAATATTTAAATCACCATATCACAAAAAAGAAGAAGGTGTTATGGGGGAGATGAAAAGCAGAACAAGAGGGCTGGAAAAGAGAGCAGCCAGCAGCTGCCCTGTGTGGCTCTGTCCTTGCCCTGACACCCCTGAGATCACCCCGAGCACTTTAAGATCACGAGATACTGAGAACAAAGGGTTTGTGTTCTCTTTTTTGCTCTATAGTTCCCTGCATTTTCAGGCTCCCAAAGCTGGTTCAGCACTTTTAGGGCAGGTTAGAAACCAATTCTTAAAGAAAGCAGAGCAGAAAATTTCATATAATGTGGCTGCAGGAGGGTGATGCTTTCAGAAAAATAAGAAAACTAATGATTCCTGGACAACAAATAAATTAAAAATTTTAAAAGTGGTATTTCGTGCAATTCCTCACTATTCATCTCATTGCTCTTGCCTCGGGACTCCTCAAGCAGAGCATCACAGGAATTTGCAGAACTTTTTTCTCATGAATTGAAACAAAAGTGTTGATGCTGCAGTAAAAGAAGTGGGAAGGGGAGAATGGGCTGTCTGAAAATGGCTTTATTTTGGTATCTGAAGTAGGAAATGGAGCAGGACTCACTGTGCTAAGTGAGGAAAAGGAAGATGAAATATTTTGATACTGAAGTTTGCAATCAGACCTTAAACAACAGGTTTTGAGGATGGGATCTTTCTGTCACTGACTTTCTGTGTGACCCTGGGAAGGGCTGAGGTGAGGTGAGGAGCAGGGGGACCCTCCTGCAGCTCCCCTAGCCTGGTCACTGCCACCTGGGGTCCCACACTGCCTGGCTGTTGCCACCTCCTCACCCTGAGCTTGATGCCCTGCAGCTCCACTTGGTCCCCACCTGCCCAGCAAAGCAGCAGCACCCTGGGAACTCCTCGCTTCCGCTCCTCCGGGATGCTTGTGGGGATTAGCCAAGCTATGCTCCCTAAACCCATCACATGTGTTTCAATAGTTTTAATTGTTGCCTTTAAGATAATTACAGGCTAGAGAGCACGGACAGGAAGAGCCCTGTGGATTTGCACCGGGGCTCGGGAGCACCGTTGTGTATGGAATGGGATATCTGCCACTTGGAAGGGTTTTTCCTGCTCGGGAGAGTGGTTTGCATGCCACAAGCAGGGAAGGCCACAGATCCCCACTTCCCATGGCTGGAACAACTGGAACAAGGTGTCCCCCTGCCCCCCACTCCACCTGCCCTGGGGAAAGAATCCCCCAGCACCTGGCTCAGCAATTACTGACCCTTGCTCATTTAAGCTGCAGCTTCCTCCTCCTTCCCATATCTGTTCAGAAGCAGTGAGGACCTGAAGAGAGCAGGATGTTGAAAATCAGGCTCACAGTGGGGCAAGGAGAATCCAGGGCCCACCTTGCTTAGAGATGAGCAGCAGCAGCCAGTCCCAGCACACTCCTTGGCTCATACTTGGGTTTTTAGTATAGTACGGTTTGCCCTGGTCCTCTGCTGACTGTCCAGCCTTCATCACTGGGGAAAACACTTTCCTGATTTTAAAGGGAGATATCTCTGTCCCTTCCATAGCCTGGAGTAATTCAATATTGAGTGAGAGGATTGCAGTCACTGCTTTTCCTCTGTTTGCACCTTTCTTGCAATTGTTTTGTTGGAGCTCCCTGCTGGAGAGCAGGGCAGGCAGCTCTCAGGAACAACACAACTTCCTGGATGCTGCCTCTCCACAGAAGAGCTGGGGCAGCACTGAGGACCCTTCTTGGGGCACAGACCTTCCCCTGGTTTCACCACACAGCACAGGATTTCTCCTGAGATCTCCTTCAGCCTGTTGTGCCACCACGAAACCCAGCAAGAAGTTCCTGCCTTTGCATTTGCAGTAAACTTTTTATCCCTGATGCTTTTTAAAATGAAAACAAGATTTCACCTACATCCAAGAGTTTGCTCCAGTCCAGCCCCCTGGTTGCAGGATGTCTCATGGCTGGTGTGGATCTGGAGGATCTGGCTGGTTGCTCCCAGACACTGAAACCTGCAGTTACTGGAGGGGTGATGTGGGCACACCGAGGGTGGGATTTGTTTTAGCATTCAATCCCTAGAAATTCATTTAATATCACTTCCCCTAAAGTGCCGCTCTTCTTCCACCCAAACTCCTAAAATGGAAATAACCATGTCAGGGAAAAAATTTGGAACAACTCAAATATTAAAATGCAGTGAAGGTGAACTGGCTCCTGGGTGGAGGGGACGGGGATGGGCCCTCTCACTGCTGCCAAGGTGAGTTTTGGGGACCTGTTCAGACCTACATCTGCTGGCAGGGGATTAGAAGTCAAACCCACCTGAAATCCAGAACTAAGCATCCTGAGGGGCTCCTCGAGGATGGGATATTTCCCTCCATGAGCTGCCGACTTTGCCCCAACAATCCTTCATATCCCATCCCTCTTTTCCCTCTCCCCTTTTCCCTTCCCCTGTGATGTGACGCATTGGCAGAGGAATAAAATAATCAGCTATTGCTTTATTACTTTTTCCACCCCTGCTTCCCTCACGGGCAACTGTATTTCGGCAAATGTTTTTAATATTTGCTAATAAAAGCAGCTCCAGTAATGACATGCTCCCTCCCCAAGACAAAATTACCGGGACTGGCGTTATCTAACAAACTCATTTTGGCACAAACGCGTCTGCGTTCGAGCCATTTCTGCCCATTCACAGGATTATCAGCCATCTCTGCAGCCAGCCCCAGCCCTCCTCTCTCATTCCTAGTTAATTGGTGTGAAATTGGAGCAAGTTCTCAGGTGATAATGTGTTTGCATTTACTGCTTCACTGAACCACCCTAGCCACTCAATCCCAGCTTCATTAAAGCCTCAATCTCAGCTTTTGCTCCTGGCTGTGAGCTTCAAACCCTATTTCCTGCGTGGCAGACATACAGCCTAACACATGTCAGGAAGACAGCTTGAGCAGAGCTGCTGGGAACAAGCACAGCTACTGCCCGGGCGCCGCTCCGGGAAAATCACCTTCGCGGTGGGAAAGATGCTTGGAGTCCCCACGATGGCTTCACGCTGCGTTGGTTGGCTCCCTGCTCTGGAAAAAGGCATATTTTGTACCCTTTAATTATACTTGATTAATGAATTAATTTTAATTTTTTTTTTCTGCAGCACTTTGAAGATAAAAAACCCTTCGTCTGAATTCTGTGATTAGTATTTAAAGACTCAAGTGGAATATTTGTAGGCAGAAAAACCTAACCGAGGAATGCCTGTGTTCAAGCATTCAATAGGGCCTATTCACAGGATAGATTCCAGGGTTATTATTAGCAATAAGGTTATCTTTGGCATAATCTTTTTATGCACAACATGCTATTGGATTCCACCCTCCCTTTTTGCTCAGGCCCTGGGGCAGAAGGTAGAGAAACCAGAGCTGGTTCAAGCCTTGCAAGTGTTTTTCATGCAAGTGGAGCTGAAGCCTGGCAAAGCCTGCCATGGTTATATTTAGGACAGACTATAAGATTTTTTTGGTGCAAGATGCACGCCCCAGAATGCTTCTGCTTCTTGGGTATTTCCAGCCCTGTAGAGGACCTGCTGCACATTGGGGACATGTGTGACACCCTGTGGGGGCTGACCCTTCAGTCTGAATGGAGAGGGATGGGTTGGGCTGGTGATGGAGGCAGCTCCGAGCATCCCCAGGGAATGAGAGATTTCACAGGTCTGGACACAGCTCTGGGCTCGGACAAGTCTGGACACAGCTGGGGAGAGAAGCCCTGCCAGCCACACCAGTGGGTGAATCTCTCTTGGGGAGCTGGAGCTGGCTCGCTGCTGGGTTGGACGTACCCAGGGGTCCCACCTGCCCCCAGCTAGCAGGGCTGACACGGGGGGGCTGCAGGCTCGCAGCAATGGCTTGATCTGGGCATGAAAGCAGACAGCAGCTGTCGCCTGCCTGCCTCTTAATTTGGTGGTATTTCTAGCTCTCATAAAGCTAAAATGTAGGAGGTGGGGTTTTGTAGTTGTTGGTGGTGCTTTTTGGTGTTTTGTTGTGTTTTTTTTTTAATGGGTGGTGGGTGTGATTTTTCAAACGCGTTCCCTTTGGCGCGTCTGTGCCAGCAGCGTTGGTGAGAGCCCCAGGATGCTCTGCTCAGGAACACCTTCCTTTGAAACCTGTGTCTCCCCAAACCCACCACTGAGCACTGGGGGTGGGAGGAGATGAGGCCACCTTTGGCTGTGGTCCTCAGCTGCTGCACAGGGTCCCCGAATCACCCCAAAAACAGTGCCAAAAATTGATCAGGGCTCCTCCTCCACGACCAGGCACCCCAGCCTGGATGCAAGCAGAGCCAAAACACATAGAGGCACATTAAAGGATGGCTGGTGTGGCTTTGAAACAGCGCGGCAATCCCCTGTAGCCTAGTTTTTAGAGAAAGTATTTTGTAGCTGGTTTTTCTCTTTGTGACTAAACGTGGTTATTAGGCCCCAAGTGCATCATTAAACCTGTTATTAAAAGTAAACATGTTAAGAAGAATACACTGCTGTGAAGCAAGCTCATCCAGGGCGCTGGACTCTCTGGAAAAGCCATTAACATTTGAATTTAAAGTGAACCTAGTTAAGAACATATTGGACTAATTCAGGGCCTTAGAGCTATTAAAATGACTGCCATTAAAAATAAATATGTTAGGCAGAATATGTTGCATAATTAAAATTATTACAGTGTTTACTCTGTTTTTTTATTCTGGCCTCTAGTTTAAGAGGTTATTTGTATGTATATAAAATATATGTGTTTTTTATATTTATACATACATGGTAGTATGTCTAACTGTATGTATTTGGTTATCTATTGTCTTAAAATGACTCTGTAGGATAAATTTGACTTCCTTGTTGCAGGATGAGACAGAACCCCAGTGGGATGAAGTCTTGATTAAAACCATGGGGCAATAATAAATAAGTCTTGGCTATATGTTACTGTTGTGGCCGCAGTCCAGTGGCTGTTGAGTTCAGTGGGAATCTTTCCTTGACTTTGCTGTGCTGGGTCAGACCTCAGGAATGTGTCTCTTGCTTTGATGGTTTTGCTATTCGTAGGTCAGCCTGGAAAATCAGCAAATCAGCAGCTTTGCTTTCCACGGGCCATTCCCAGGCTGAGCTCCACCAGGTTCTCATTTCCCTGGTCCCCTGCAGCTCAGCTGTCCCTAGGGAGGTGGCAGGGTGCGACCATCTCCCTGTCACAGGGTTCTTCCCACCTGGGGGCCTTGCTGTGTTTGAAAAGGTGCTCCCAGGGGAGAGTTTGTCCCAGCAGTTTTGGACATGAGCAGTGACCTCTGCCTTGCCAGTGCCTGAGAGCAGTGGCATCTCCTGCCACGGTCCCGATGTAACATAGATCCAATCATATAATGCATACAAATGTATTACAGATTCAGACAATAGTCTGGGTTGGAAAGGACCTTTCAAGGCCCAAACTGTCCTGCATCTTCAACTGGACCAGGGTGCTCAGACCTCTGCCCAACCTGACCTGCATCACACAGATGGGACACCCACCACCTCTCTGGGCATCCCGTGCCAGTGCATCACCACTCTCCTTGTAATAAAACTCTTTTCCTTATTATATCTTATATCTGGTCTGGAACTCAAGCAGGGGCCATCACACTAAATGCAATTTCCTCCCAGGGACTTGTATGGGAGCTGAGGCTTTTCATTTTAATTCTTAATTAAATTAAAAATTTATTCTGGGGTTGTTCATTAAAAAAAAAAATAAAATTAAGCGCTCACCATACCAGCCAAGGGCAGTTTCCCAGTAATTCCTCTGGGAGTCCCAGTAGCTGCAGCACCCCACAGGATCAGAGGTGGTAGGACCACAGGTTAAGGTGGAAAAAGCTGTACTAAGGAATTGCATGGGATGGGAGATGTCTCCTGAAGAGCATCCTGTTGGGGGGTTTCACTGCGTTCACTAATTACAGTGAAGGGGATAAGAAGTTAATTAAACTCTGCTGGGTGGCAGTGCCCAGCACCTTCCCCTCCAGCTCTTCTGCCAGGACTGCTTGGGGTCTGCATTTCCAGTAGCCACAGGGCTACCCTGGTGACCGTGGGGGTCTGGGGCTGCACAGCCCAGCCTCGTGGGTCACCTGCGGGGATGTCCCACCTGCACAGCCCTGTGAGCTGCTGCCCAGGCTGGCACGACCCCAAACCGATCACAGGGGGAGATCAGCCCCGGGTCCCGATGAGCGGAGCGGGATGTCAGCAGATGGCACTATTTCTTCTGCGATGGGAGCTGCTGGTTCCCAGCACGGCTCTGAGCTGGACCAGGGGAAGCTCCGGGCTCAGGGCAAGGCGCTTTGCGGAGCCCCATCAGCGCTGCCCTGGGAGCTTCAGGGGATGCGGAGCTCACAGCATCCCTCCCCATGGAGATCTGTCCTCCTGGAGGTTCCTTCCCATCGGGATCGGTGCCCGACAGTGACTCAGTGACCACCAGCACAAACCACCACACTGCTTGTTTCGTATCGGCTGTTTTTTTAGGGTTGAAAAATCTGTGTTTGCTGGTGATCCTCCAGGTGGAAAGGGAGAAGAAGAGAGTTTTTGTGCCCCTCCCTGCTCCCCTTCACCTGCACCCCACTCCAGGTGCTACTGCTGTGACCAATGTCCCCAGATGTGCCAGCTGGAGAGATGCCCACAGCTGGGGATTTCAGTCAGATGAGTCCCAAGGGGGATGTCACCATCCTGATTGGCCCCATAAGCGTCTGATATCAGCTGAAACCCCCTTGCCCAGCTCACACCCGGGGTCACAGGACCCTGGGGCTGCTTTCTTCTGCCCCATCCTTGATTTCACCAGCACCAGGGCAGCTCCTGTGGCTCCCGGCTGTACCTGTGCTGCAGCAGTGGCCAGCCGGGGGTCATTTTCCACGGCACTGAATTAAACTTCATCTCCGAGAGGTGCTACCCAGCGCAACTGAATATTTAAATAATAAAACGAAACCGTGCTGGTGGGAGTACAGCTGCTATTACACTTATTAGTTAATTGTGGCGGTGTTTCAGAGCCCTAGGCATGCACCTGGACCCCTCGTGCTAGGTGCTGTACAAACAGGACGGAGGAGAAGACTTTGGCGTTTAAAGGCACTGAGTCATTCCTTCGCCCTCTCATCTGAAACCTCAGCTTTGTGTAAAACCTTTAGGATTTTGTTTAATGGGCGCTGCTAATGGTGAGGTAATCAGGGAGCCTTTCGACACAGAACCCAGCGATCAGTGGGCTGGATGCCTTTTGATCTCTCTGCGGAGCAAAGACATCGAGAGGAGAAGCTGCGGGGTACCGGGAGATGCTCTGCGAGTGGGCGGCAGAGACCAGCCCGGGGCAGCATCTCCCACACTAATCCCCTTGTGCTGGGATCCAGCTGGGGACCATCACCCTCATGCCGTGTTCTGGTGCACACTGGGACCTCGTGGGGACATCCCTGACACTGCTTAGATGTCAGCCAAGAGGAGATGGGGACCACTAGGGGTGACTGTGCCTCCCTGCCTCCTGCAGCAAGATGTCTGTACAAGACTCCTGCTTGCAGAAGATGGGTTTTGACCTATGGTCTCTGAAGGAACCCAAACTGAGCAGTGGGTGCAAGCCATGCCCTTCCTAGGCTCCTGCAGGTCCTGCTTCTGTCTGGCCATCTCTACAGCATTGCTTCCCAGGGGAAACCGTGGAAAGAGGAAAAGAGCATCCCCAGCAAGTTCCTGCAGCAGAATGATGGCTGATGGATGCTCACAAGGTGGATGGGCTCTGCTGGGTGGTTACCCGGGGAGCCCAGGGTGTCCCTCCTGTGGCCACGTGTGCAGCGCACAGCCAGGATGGAGCAAAAGTCCTTTAGGCTGCTCCTCTCCTGGGGTGACTTCACCCAAAACCTTTGGTGTGGCAGCATCTGGCTGGGGCTTGAGCTGCAGCAATGGTCTGGCTGGCAGAGGCCCCAAGGGAAACCTGTGGAGCTGTACTCGTGGGTACATTCTTTCACACTCATCTTGGCCTGGCAAGCTGGTACAAGCCACACCTGCAGGACTCCTTTCCCTTTCTGCTGGTGTGAGTGAGGTCTGACTCTGGAGATCCTCCTCAGGGTGGTGCTGCTCCTCTCCCATCACCTGGCACCTTGGCACATTGGGTGAATGGGTCAGCTTTGTAGCCCCCCAAGATCCCAGCCTTGTAGGAACAACCTTTTTCAACTCAGCTGGGACCAAACTTTGCCAGGTTAGGATTCAGCTGGATGAGCCACTGCATGGTCACAAGGGAGGGGGAAAGGGATGTATGGATAGAGCAAGGAACAGATGGTTTTGGGTTAAGCATACAACTTCCTTCTCAAGGTTAATGCTAAGGCAGTATCCCTTGAAAGAATCTTGCAGGAGTGTGTTTAGAAGTGCTACAGTAGAAATAGCAGCACTGAGGGTCTCCTTGTCAGTGGCAGCCAGATCATGGGAAGGGGAAAGAAGACAGAGATGCAGCTGCTTCTGCTGCTGTCAGATTAGGATGTCCCAGTCTGTTTGGGATGTGCATTATAAAGGATAACCTTCTTTACAGTTATCACACCTGACAGGCAACCAAGAATAAATAACGTGGAAAAATGTTATTTATTTAATCATTATTTAATCATGATTTCTTCATCATAAGGAAATTGAATGGACAGGGTAATGCAGAGGGTAATACAACTGGAGATCACAGCTAAAGCTGTAGCTGAGCACAAAGTGATCCTGTTCAGCACTGGAAGGGAAGGTTTTCTGCTCTGCTTTATGTCATGAGTCTGAAACATAGGGATGTCAGGATGGGACACCAGGCCCCTCACAAATGTGCTTCTCCAGCAAATGTCATGATAGTCCTGACAAACGATTTCTCCCTCGGGCTGGCATCAGTGGGGTGGGTCAGGTCAGTTTGGTCAAGCCAAAGCCAGAGATGGTCTGTCCTACTGTGTGACTGCATGGCAGTGCTGAGAGGCCAGGGGTGCCACTCGCCCTGCAGGGCTTTAGATGGGATTAAACACCCCCTCTGTCCTAGCAGCTGGCATCTGCCACTGGGGTCCTCTCTGTCCTGAGCTGCCACCAGCACAGATCATGTCCAAGCAGGGACATCTCTGTGGGGCAGATAAATTTCTTCATCCACAAGCCCATTTTGCTGATCTTGCTCCTTGTTCCAGCCATGGGGGCCTCACCTACTCTGGCTATGCTCCACTGATGCAAATGCTTATCTCAACCAGCTTCAGTCACCAGAGGTGGGAACTGTATCCCTAAATGCAGACAGGTAAAAGCCCCAGAGGTCTTGCTCTGTTCTTTTCATAGTTGATGGAGATCTAATCTGCACAGCAAGGGGAACTGAGGGTGCAGCTCATCTTGAAGCAGTTACAAGCAGGCTGGGTGAATTTTACCTCCAGAGGGCCTTTGGTGACTACAAAGGGAGCTGAGGTACCTGCTGTGCTCCAAGTCAGTGCTGCAGAGACTGACTGTCGAGTGATGCAAATGTCACCCCGGTGACACTTGGCTCTGGGCTCCTTCAGCAGAGAGTGCAGAAAAATACCCATAGGGCAACTCAGCCTGCCTGCCCTAGACACGTCTCCAGAGATGGAGCAGGATGGGCCTCTGGGGCATCCTGGCTCTTGCTGGGGACAGTAGATGTTTTAGGTGGCTGAAAGGTGTTAGAGGTGGGTTCTAGGAGGTAACTTAGGAGATGAGCATCCTCCCTACCTTTAGTCTAAGCTCACTGCCTCTCACTAGGCTGCAGGAAAGCTCAAGGCTGCAGATCTATCATTGTAAGAGGGTGACTGCAGGGCAGAGAGCCCAGAGCTGTGTGCTGCCTGCCCCACTGCAGGGCAACCCCGAGTCCCACCAGGATGTCCAGTGGGTCCCAAATGGGGATAGAGCCTTTCACTGGGCCCTGGGAGAGCCCACCTGCAGAGGTGAAGCCTGTGGCTTGGAGAAGGATGTGAGTGTAGAAACCCTAATTTGTGAAGAGAGGACACTGTCAGGGTCCAACAAATAAACCCTGGGGACCAGCCTATGTGTGTAGAAGAGATCTTGTAGCTGTTTCTCCCGTATGTTTCTCCTTCCTGAATCCAAACAGGTGACACTTGGAGAGTTTTTGGGAGCTATCATCACCCTCTATATCCATGACCATGTGTCCAGGGGTGTGGTGTCCAGACATGGGACCTGCCAGACCACTGACCTCATCCTTGGCTTTCACCGATAGCCGAGGGCTTTGGGCCAGCTCTCAATAGCATGACAGAAAAGAGACCTGCAGACTATCCCAGTGAAGGAGGACAAGTGGCACAACGTGACTGGAGCTGGCAGTGCAATGCTAGTCCCAGCATCCTGCCATTTCCCGTTTCAGCAGCTCAGCTGGGCGTGAGGTGTCACACGAGTGTCCCAGGGCCAGTGCTCTGCTCTCCCTCCTCCCTTTATCTGCAGATCGTGCTATGCTAACAAGGCACACGTACAATGTTTGTGTGTGCATGTGAGACAGAGTGCTGACTCTGGGCCAAGTGAGAAAAATCATTAGTTACAGGCTCTGCAGGACTGAACTTGATGAGGAACTTGGGGCTTTGCCCCGACAGCGCTCGGCGCTGGTGCATTATTCAGTTTGTGGCTATGTTGATTTGCAGATCTAATCATTCCAACAACACATACAGAAAATTAATTTGGACGTGGGCCTGGTTTCTAGAGAAAGTTGGACCTAAAGGCAGGAGGTTGGTTGTATGGCTCAGGCAAAGGCCCAGGCTGGGGAATATCCCGTTTCCATCTCTTGAGCCTCACAAAGGAGATGGGATGGGGATGGCGAGGAGGAGTGGTATGGAGTGGTACTGGTGCATGGGATAAATAGGATTTCATCCCCACTGCGTCTTTCAAAATCAAAGCCATAATCTCTCATTGCTGGATTGTGTTCATACCTCTTGCATTCATGGGAGATGAGTTGGATGAAGGGGGAGATGTTCTCCTTTCCCAGCCAAGGGATGGCCCCCAAGAGGTGCTGATTCAACAGATTGATTCAGTGCATTTCTAAAAATACATCTGGTTGGGAAAACTTTGCTACTGAGAGTCGGAGCAGATTCCTGAACTGCCCAAGCCTTCAGACCCTTCCTTCTTCCTCACCTTGCTGATGGATCCTGCTCCCATCAGCAAACAGCATCTCAGTGATCCCAAACACCTGAGATTCCTCCATGGAGAAGAACCCACGGGTTTGGGTTGCTTCCAGCTGTGAGAGATGCTGCCTTCCCTCCCACCCAGTCTGTGTGAGCTGGTGCTGTGAGAGCTGGTAGCAGCCTGCAAATCCCTGTGTCTTGAGTTACCTGGGGAGCACTCTCCCTCCTTTTGATCACAGACCCCTTAACTTTGCCTTCAGCCAGGGCTGTCTCAGCCCTGGACGTGCTGAATGGTCCCCTTTTAAAATGGGATTTAAGAGGGCATTAAGGACTAATTAGGTCTAATGAACAGCAGTGGCTGTTTTAGACCTGGTGCCTCCAGTTGACATCAAAGGGTGAAGGGGATTGGGTGAAGCTGGAGGAAGTGTTATCAGCAGCAGGAAAGATTTAGACCCTGCAAAATCACCCCCCAGCAGGGGTGTTTGTGTTCCTAATCCCTCTGTGCCTGTCAGGCAGGGAGGTGGCGTGGTGCTGTGCCATTGGAGACAGGTGGCATGGAGGAATCCTGGTGGGAGCCCATCATCACCATAGCTGCCTCCTCTGCCAACCCTCACCGTGAGCAGCTGCCATGGATTTGGGTGATCTGGGGCCACTCCAGGATAGGGGTCCCAAGAGAGGAGGTGAGGGACAAGGTGGGAGCAAGAGCAAGGAGGTGGAAGGAGACACATTCAGAATGGGGAGAAGAAGGCAGGCATCTATTTGCTTCTCCTGGGAGCTTCCTCAAGTGCAGGCAGGGGTGAGTCAGGGCTGCTCATACACAAGCTGCTCATTAGCAGTGCGATGCAGGACCCTGAGCCAGGCAGGGTTTATGTGCCCAGGGTGCAGCAATAGCAGCTGAGTCACACACCCCACCCAAAACATTTCAGCCTCTCACCATCTCCTGCATGTCAGAGGGACCTTTATTTAAGGGCCCGCATTGTCTGAACGCCAGGCGCGGTCTGAGGGCGCAGGCGCTGCGCAAAGCCAGCGGTACCTGCCTCCCATCCAAAGCACCACCAGTTATCTCCTGCCATGACTCGGGTGGTTTCGCCACTGCTGGGAAGTCAGGGGTCAGGCCCAGCACCACGGGAGCCGTTTCCTGCCCTCTGCCAAAGCCAGGAATCCGGGATGGGAGGGATGGAGCTTGCCAACAGCAATTCTCCCAGTGGTGTAGTTTACACGGCAGTATCGAACAGCGGTTTGCTGGGGGGGGATGTTACAGATACCAAATCCTTTCACTGGAAAGTCAGATCTCAGCAGACGGCATTTTGGAGAGCGCAGGGAAAACAACAACTATTTATGGTTGTTGTTTAGGGTTATGGACGCGAATGCCCTTGAATGATACAAACCGTCTTAAGGGGAATTTTTGCGGCTGATTAAGCGTAACCACAAAGCTTCAAGAAAACATGTGTTTATTTTAAGTAAGTAATGTTGATTACTAATGAGAATACTTAGTAGATATGATCAAAGGTAGCTGAAGTGCCGTCATGATATCAAAGACTGGGATGGAACGCTTAATTTAGATGTTGAAAAGCCAATCTAAGGTGAGCGTCTTGAAAGTAAATATCATTAACAGTATCTAGATTAGACCAAGGTATAAAAAGAGTTGGAGGTAACAGCTTTCAAATCTCCCGTATAAACAGGCAGGTGATGCTGGAACTGGGGGAGGTGAGTCAGACACAGAGCCCAGGGTAGGGGATGGATCGTGCATCTGGCGCACGCAGCCCCTGGCCGGGCTCCCGGCTCTGCCCATCAGCATCTCAAGGGAGCCGGTTCTCGGGAGCCAGCGTGGCTCCTTTCTGCTCCAGCTTACCCAGGGGAAAGGGATGGAAATGAATCCCCTGCTGCCAGTATCTTCTGCTCGAGCCCTAGCGTAGGGAAGGCTTGTGAGGGACTCTGAGCAGGAACAGAGTGTCCTCTCTGCCAGCTGAGCCAGGAGCTCAGGCAGACTGAGGGAGGGATGAGTCTGACAGTGCAGCTCAGTGCTCAGCACCCAGGTGTCTGCATCCTGCTTCTGAAGCTTGTTTCTCTCTACTACCCCTGTGTGCTCTATTAGCCAGAAGGTGCTTGGGAAAGGGCTCCCCATGTCCCCACTGTCACCAGCCCTGCTCCTGGATGTAACATCCCTGCAGTGAAACACTGATGGGATTTGGGACAGGCAGGACTTTATATCCCCTTCTCTTGCCATTTGTGTCATGTAAGAGGGAATATGTTATTCATTTACCTTATATCCATCTCAAGTTTCCAGGTCATAAAAACAAACAGTATTAATTGAAAAAAATTTAGATGTGGCTGAGCCACAATCCTCAGTGTCTTCTGCTAAAAACCTGTGCCAAGGTCCACAGGCTGGAGACCTTCGTGGTGGCCTCAGATCTCTGTCCTCCCTACTTTCTCCCTAGGACCATTGCAATCAATCCCCTCTCCATCCCTGCTCCCACTGCCCGAGGTTAGCAGGGCCCCTCTTATCCCAAATGCCCTGATGATGGCCAGCACACTGTGTCCCTCCCACGCTACCATAAAAGCCACGTCGGGGTACGCTCGGCTCCGCACGTTCCCCTGGCCCGAGCCCCTTTGATCGAGCGCTGCGGGGCAGCAAGTGGTGCCAGACTCCTGCCCTGCCTTGCGTAGGTTGGGAGAGTTTTGCCTTCCCATTTGGGCCCCAGGGAGTGCCCACATCGCTGGCTCTGCTGGGCACCCTGGCTGGCCACACGTGGGCCCAACAGGCTGTTGCTGCATGAAGCATCCTTCCTTTCCCAGCTGCACATGGTGCCAGGGATGCTGGAGACCGGCAGAGGTGTTTTCCAGGGATAAGCCTCAGAAGGGTTAAAGGAGAGTGGCTTTGCAGGCAGGAGTGCTTACTGGGTGAGGGCAGATACCAAAGAGCTGGAAGGGCTGGGTGCTGGTCTTGCACGGGCTGATGCTTTACTACATCATTTAAAAAGGTGCTTTCCAGAAAAATGAACTTGAAGTGCCTGTGAGCTGCTTTCAAACACGGACTCAAACCTTGCAAAGGTAAGGGGCACTGAGGCTTCAAAGCCCTGGTGTCCCCATGTCCTGACTGGACACCCTGCCCAGCCCACGTGTGGCTCAGGAACTGCTGGACACTGCAGGTCCAACATCTCAGCCAGGGCTGGAGCATCTCATCTCCAGTGAGTGGTGACAGTGCCATGTCAAGCTCTTACCAGAAGTCTCTTTGCTCCCGAGTGTTTTGCAGGCTCTTGAGTTGTAACAACAATAACAACAGAAAAGTACAAAAGCTGGTGATTTAAGTAGCTTGAGAACAAATCACTCCCCTGTTTGCTTGAATGTCACCTGCTCAGTATCTGCTTCATGATACGGATGCACAGTTTTCTCTTGGGCAATGAAAATCTGCATTTCTAATACATTAGAAAAGAAAATAAATAAAATCTAACATGAACAAAGTGATTTCTGGCCCTCTTTGCATATTACAAAGGAGTAAGATGGGCACAGACCCAATTCCTTTGTTCTTTTCAGATCTCTGCTACTGCGAGCAATATTTGTCAAGAGATTTGAAGCTGCAGATGAAAAGTGCTACCTACGGACTGAGTATTATTACTGCTTTAAACTCACACCCTTCAAACCAGCTGGCTGTCCCTGTTTAAAGGGAGGTGTGTGGCCAAACAGGTAGGACAGACACCAGCTGCCAGGATGCCCTGGGTCCTTGGCTCATCCTCACTGCCAAGGCTGTGGATGCATTCCACGTGCAGTCCAGCACGGACCCTCGCTGTTGATAGCACTGGGGTGGCAGCAAGGAATGCAAACCTGGGGTAGGGAATTGCTCAAGAGCATTTTTAAGACCCAGATTTTGGGATGGAGCTGAACAAGCTGCTTCAGTGTCAACCCTGCTGGGTTTAACACCAGGAGGTGAATGCACGGTGGGATTTGGTGACGTGGAGGTTGGTGCTGTACAACCTTGGGTGGACATGCAGGGAAGCAGAGCCTCTCCTGTCACAGCATCATTTCTTGGAAAAACTGGTCTGCACTTACTGCAGCTCTCCATGACCAAAGTGCAGGTGTGTGGGGACAAAGGATTGGATTTTATTTTTGGATGATAAATCTATGCTCACAAAATTTTGCTGCACAGGAGGAACTGGGAGATGCCCTGCCACGTCCTGCCATGTTCTCTGTGAGCTGGGATGAATCCTGGCATTTCCAGCACCAACAAAGAAAAACACATCCATGACATTAAGTTCTGCTCAACAGCAGCTCAGATTAAGAGAGGTTTTCTTGTGCTGGAAACTCCATGAATAAGAATGTTAGGAATTGGCTTAAACCACCAGTGACATAATTAGAAGGCTTTTGATATGCCAATTTGGCTGATCTCAGTTACTTCCCCCTGGTGCTGGGGAGTGTCAGCAGAGGGATTAGCCTCCAGTCACTTCCTGACACTCTGCTAAATCTTCTCCCTCTTTGTTCTTCATCCAAAACAAGGGAAAAAAGGAAAAACAGGGAAGCAGCTCAGGAGATACTGAAGTGAAGCAGCGTGTGCTGCATCCCTGACCTGCCTTCAGTTTACACTACAGGCTCTCCTTAGGGGTGTAATGCAATTACGGCTATAACTGGGTGCTATACATTTTAATCCCATTAGAAACAGCCTTTTAACAGCTCCTGACTGACTATAATATGTAATCTCATTAGAGACACTACCTTTATACCTTGTACGAGAACATCCAAGCAGAAATCAAAGGCTGGGATAAGGCTAACATGGTTTTCTTCTTTTAAAACACTGTCTGCTTTATGCTTGTATTTGGGGTTCTGCTGCACAGGCACGAAGGCACAAAGGGTTTGGTGGGGCCAGGCTGGATGGGGTTTGGGTCCTGTTTTTGTCTTATACTCCTTCCAGCACCCATCATGCCCTCCCAGGGACGGGGTCCTGCTGTGTGTGCAGCCTGATCCAGGTCTGCTGGCCTGGCACACACAGCCATGTGGAATCCTGGTCACCCTTGAGGCTGTCTCCTGCAAACTCAAGGCAAATATTGACCGAGGCTGGGCCAAAGCTGGAAGGATTTCTCCTGCCAGAGCGTGTTCGCGGCGCTGCCTCCCACGATACCACACTACACTGACCAAAGCCCTTGGTGCGGGTGCAGCTGTGTCTACACCACGTCTGCATGTGTTGCTCTGCCAAACGGGGGGAGGAGAAAGGGAGGGGTGATTTTTACATTTTTTAAAAATCTGGTTTACTCAAGGATTTATCAGCGCTCAAGCGTCTCCTTTCACAGCCTTCTTTGAAACTTTGGGCAAACTTCAGGGAAATTTTCTGGGGGAAGGCAGACTTGAAGATTGTTCAGTTCCTACATCCTATACTAAAATAGACTTCTGAGCAGTTTTCAGGTAGTTTTGAGCTCATTAGAGACCAGTGCCCACATGGGATAGAGTCAGTGTGGATGCCCAAACCACGGGCCAAGCTTGGCGGGGTTGTGCTCCCTATCTGAGAATCCAAACTCTCAGACAAGCACCTGGCCACAGCTGGATGGGGGTCCACTTGTCACTCCCATCCCAGTTCAGCTCAGATGGTGTTGAAATAGCAGCTCAGCCCAAAACACTGGGATGGAGAGCACAAGGCTCGGACAGGGCAGCAAAGGTCAGGGAGGGAGGACAGCAGGACAGGACAGACCTGTTGTGTGGGGACAGCAGGGCGCTCCCCTCTCCATGCTGAAAAACCAAGATACTGCAGCAAGGACAGCCAGGACCCAGTGCTGGTCTCTTCCTGAAGGGACAGCAGTTGATCCTGACTTAATCTGAACTGTAGTATGAGTCATCATGGACCAGGATGGCAACCAATTATTTGGGCATAAATCTGTTTAAAAGAGGGGAAAAGGGCAATGTTGAGATGAGATGCACATCAGTCCAGTGCTGGGGGCCACTGTGACTGCCCTTCTGATGAGGCTTAAGAGATCTTGATCTTTGGGATCTTTAAAGGCTGCAAAGACACTTATTTTTGCAAGAGGGGTGTTAATCCCAGCAGATTCAAAGGAGTGATAAAGCACTTTGTTTCTTGCTCTACAGTAATTGCAACTTCTGACAACTCTGATAAACTAAAATGAGGTTCTCAAAAGCATCCACCCAAGGCTTTGTGGGGCTGCAGTCAGGGTTGTATTTAAATGCCCCTAATGAGTACCTAGAGCAAATGGGAAAGACATGCAAATCAGATGTCTAATTGAATGGGCCTTTGAAGGAATATCCCAAGCCGCTGGGTAATTGATGGGTTATCTTTCCACTGGCTTGCCTTGATTGCATCTTTTTCCGCATTACTCTTTCCTAGGAGTCTGGTTTAGCAGGAAAAGTGGTGCACCAGGATTAAATGCAGCTCTTCTTCACAGACTGAAGGAGGACATTTGCTGCCCAGCAGTACGACCCTTCTGCAAGGCAGTCATTATTAAAATCTCTCTAGACTGGTGTTTCTCCCAGGCATGGAAGTGCCTTATCATATTGCATCTGAGCACTGCACTCAGTAAACTGCCTCACGACCTGCTCTCCAGAGCGAAGGCATGACAGATGAAATAGCTTTCCCATCAACTTTCTTGGGCCCACTTCTCCAGCAGGAGCAAATTGATGTGACTGCCTTCATTTGGATGTAGCAAAGCTGATTTGTGCCATATGGAAATGTGACCTGTCTGACCCATTGGCTCTGTTGGTGTCTCATGAGGATTTATCAGTGTTGCATATATGAATTTTGCTTTGCTTAAGCGCCTTGTGTTATGTTTGTGCAAGAGCCGGTTGCCAGCAGCCACCGTTATGGCCAAGCAACTTGCAGCTCAGCAATGAGCAGGATAAGGATTCCCCAGTTCTGTTTGGACTCAAAACTGAGGCATAAATCCCTAAATTTGGGGGTGTGTCTTGACCAAAGTTATCTGGGTGATATGAGCTCTCTCCAGCACCTCTAAGCAACTCTGATGACCACATTTTGTCAAACACTCATGGCCCCTGGGGACATTTAAAAGGTGCTGGGGTGTCTGAGACATCCTCAAAGGCTGGTTTATGTATCCATGGGAGACTGGAGCAGCAGCTGGGGGCTGGAGAGGGTGGATACTCAAATACATCTCAACAACTGTCTTTAAGGCAACAGATTTTTAGCCAAAGAATCTGCTTCTCATCTAAGCTTAAAATTACTTTCCTCTAGTCCCTGTTGATGACAAGAGGGGCAGATTTTAGCTATAGCTTCAATTTTCCTCACTGGGGGGAAATTCCTTCCAGAGCAGAGTCTCAGGGATGCTGGGCCAGGACTGCCCTTGACACTGAGCCCATTGCTCAGTTTGTCTTCCATCCTCACAGGTGCAGAAACCCCCAGTTCAAGTCCCCACACCCCAACACCACCCCAGGCTCCCCGCAGAAAACCAGAACAGGATCCTGGCTGTCTCTTGTGTTTGAAGGGCACAAACACATTTGCCAGCATGCCAGCTCAGCCTGGATTTCCTTTGCATCTCTCCTTCCACTCAGATCCAGACCCACAGCTCTTTCCTGCCTACAACTGCTTTAGTGATGTCTCATAGCAAAACAACTTGTTCTTGGCTACATTCTTGCCTGCTATTTACGATTTCTCTCTTTAATCCATGCCTAAATACCATGCTTTGCTCTTGATATTTAATTTTCCAACCCAAACCAAGGTATTGATAGCAATAACCTTGCAGAATTTCAGGATTCAGACTGCATATTAGTAATTCTGCCTTTCTGCCTCCCCCCTCCCAGCGCTTTCATACCCTCATGGGTAGCCCTGTGATGGGTCTGGTTTGCAAATCCCCTGCAGGGGCAGCAGGCAGAGCATGGCCCTGCTCTTGCTGGCACTGCATGCTCTGAGTGTCTTTCCCACTGCTGGGTTTGTCCCAGTGCCACTGTGGGTTGGTGTTGCCAGAGATCCACATCCAGGGGAAGCAACACAAAGACTTGGCTGGATCTCCATGCAGGATCTCAATTCTGGTTCCTGCCCACCGCTGCTGGACCACTTTTGTCCTGGTCAGTTCACTCCCCAGCATTTGCCACCTGGCTCCATGGCAGCCTTTCCACTGCTGGCCCCTTTCCTGAGGAGCTTCCCACGCAGCTGTGAGTCTTCCACCAAAGCCTTGGCCCAGACTGTCCACACAAAGCCCTGAGAGCCGGGGCTAACGCACAGTGTGAACCTGGCCCCGTGCCTGCCCTGGGCATATGGGTTACAGCCCTGGTTTCGCTTCAAAGCAGGCTTTGACCTGCCTACTCTGCTGCAAGGATGGAGTTAAAACCTGGAGAGAGGAGCTCTGATTTGGGTAGCTGGCCAACGGCTGCCACAGTTCACTAGGATGGTATTTCTAACCTCTGCTTCCATTGCTTTGCTTCCCAGAGATCAGAAATTACTTGCTGTTGGCTGCTGTGAGCCCAAGACTCTCACTGGAGACAGGTCTCAGCATGGGCAGATGCATGAGGTGGACACCAAACCACAGAGATCTCTCCCAGCATCTCTGCTCTTACAAGAGGGTATCTCCAGCTGGGCAGCAGCAGGTCCTGCAGGTCAGAACCAAGGTGACCTTGTTACAGACGCCTTGAGATGGGCTTCATTTCACTTTCTTTTGATCTTTTTGTGCCACACAGGATAAACATGGGCACCTGGGTGGAAAAGAAGGGAAATATCATCCTTTGGCTATTAATCCTGGCTTTGGTTGAAGTCCTGGCTGGTATGGATGAAGTAGAAACTACAGTACTACATGAGGTGCAAAGGTGCAAAGTTTTTGGAAGAGTCCTTATTGCCAAGGAATAAATGCTCCTCAGACATTACAGCAGCAATGGTAGGAGGCCTGAGGATGGATTATCACCACTCTGTCCTAACTAGACTCAATGGTGAAAATCAAAATCCCATGCCACGATCTGGGGACATGCCAGCACCCAACCCCAGGCTGGTCAGCCATGTCCTGGCACTACCTGAGGGGGCCAGCTCCTGGCTGCACTGCTGTGGTGTCCTGCATTTCCATGGCCCAGGGCTGGCCAGCACTGTTGTGTGACCACTTCTCCCCAAGCTGAGGATGTTGCTGAGACACTGGAAATGTCCTTGGAACCCCATGTCACTGTCATTGCACCCTTGCATCATCTGTGCCTCTCCATGGGGGAAACCACACCAGTTTTTCTGGGTTTGCATGATGTTCTCATACACTGTGTGTGTGGCTACAGTTATTATTGCTGCTTCCTGCTGGAAAACTTGATTTTTGGACCTGTGCTTCTTTCCAGTTACAGAGTGGTTTGGACTATCTTCAGATGGCCAATGCAATGCCACCCTAAGTGTGCCACCTTGCCTTCTGTGCTCTTCGATGCCATCCTATTTCTGGTGTCATTGTCATTCATGAATTTTTCCAGACTAGTTATGCCTTTTTTTCCTCCTCCATTTTTTGAGAACAGCTCATTTACCAACATGTTGTCCCTTTTTGTGCTGAAGTCAGAGGGGAAGATGTGAGATGATTTCCAGCGCTGCTCCTTAGGGAGTCCCATAAGTGATCTCCCTCCCTTTCAGCTGATATTTCACACACAGGGCACTGCTTCCTTGCTCCCAGCAGCACCAACCATCTCCAGAGGAGATGTGCCCTGTGTGCCACTCTGGAGTCTTACAGCCGTTTTCAAGTCTCAAAACCTTTCCACTGTCCCTCCTGGTGTTTGGGAGATGTTCTGGCATTCTCCATGCTGTTGATCCTGGGTCAGAGGGTTTAGCTGGGCAGATCACTTCTCTCCCTTGACAAATATAGGGAGCCTGGGCTGTTCTTCAGCTGGAGGAGGTCTTCACTTGTGCCTTCCCCAACCTGACATGAGCATCTCAAACCATTTCCTCAGCCTTGATCATTTTATCCTCCAGACTTTCTTTTCTCCATGCTTGTGGGGATTGAAACAGATATTCACTGGATTCCTCAGGATGAGTTGAACTAACTTCCCTTCACCTCTATCTCACGTCAGTCCTTACTTTCCCTTTTATTTTTTATTTAAACAGATAAAAAGACACCAAAATTTTTACTGGTTTTTATCTTTCCAGTACCTCTCATCTTTTTTGGACAGCTTTTTCTTTTTGTTCCTTTGTACCTTTCTTTGTCAACCTTGCTCCTTTTTCTTCCTGTTCCTTCCTGTCTCCACTTGGTATCCCATTTCTCCTAAGGTACCTGACACCTGCCCATGGGTTCCTGGGGAGGCACAGCATCGAGCCTGCTTTTGTTTGAAGGTGAAACGAAGCACCGTTTCACCAATAAAAAGTTCTGACTGTCAAGCACTGTGTTATTCAGGGCTGATGAATAACTTAGAGGAGATCAAAAGATATTAAGCTAAAAGAATTATTATACAGGAGCCTACGGGACCACACAGATCTCCTGTTCCAGCTAAAAAAGTCCCAAATTAACCCCCCACACCTCTCCCCCTTTAAAAAAAAAAAAAAAAAAANCAAATTAACCCCCCCCCCCCCCCCCCCTTTAAAAAAAAAAAAAAAAAAAAGCGTGTGTGGTCTTGAACAGCCAAAGAAGCAAGCCATTATTTGTAAGTCTGCTATATAAAGCATAATTATTATCCTTTTTATCATCCAAGTTATGGGGCAGGCTTTTCCATCTTTACTCACGCCAAGTAGCACCTCGTGTCAGAAATAGCCTCGATGGTTTGAAGGGGATGAGTCATCCCGCAATCAGGTAGGAGGAGAACAAAGATAGACACGACTTCCCGGACTGGATCTCTCTCTCTCCCTCTCTGTTTCTGCCCCGATGCACGATCTCTCTCCACGGCACCTATCAAAGCGCGACCGCTGGCAGCGTTGGTGCGGGCGCGCCTTCCCAAGGCCTGCAGGCTGGAGACAGCCCACCAGAGCCATGCATCTGCTCTGCACTCCCTCCTTGCCTCTCGCCTTCCCAGCAGCTCCTCAGATGTGGGCAGCAGCGGGCTGTGGGCCCTATGAACTCTGTTGGCAGCCGGCGGCCGCACTCCCACTCGCCTCCTTTCCCATAGCCCCAAAACCCGCCGTGTGACCGGCGCGCACTGGTAGGCGTCCAGTTGGGGTGCTTGGCAAAGAGGCTCCTCTCCAGTTGTTGGGGGGCTCTGATGTCATCCCACCGGGGTTCAGAGCAAGGTGGAAATAAACAGCAATGCCATGACTCAAAAAATGTAATATACAAAGGGAAAAGCTTCTCCAGTAGCCACAGAGCTCTCCAGATCAAGAGCCTGCTTTTCTCAAGAGCCCAGTTTTGCTCCAGCTGAGACTATGCCCAAACCCTCTGGAACCAGAATTTAGATTTTCACCACTTTTTCCCCCTTTTTTTAATTGCCAAAGAAATTCTGAGAGGGAAAAGGCTGGTTGTTTCCTCTTGCTGTTACAGTTTGAAACCTGCACCTGGCATTCGGAGTGTTGAGAACAACTCAGAGCCAATGTATTGGGGCTGAAGAACCGCCCTGGGTTTCGGGGGAATTAGCTGTTTGCCCAGATGCTCTGGGGGAGCTCTTTAATATCCCAGTGGGAATAACACTACTATAAAAGGAAAACCCATTAGTACACGTCTGCTCTTGCAGAGGCTCCTCTGCTCCTGTGAGGGTGAGACCTTTACAGAAGGCTTCTGAGTTGTTACAGGTATCACCTCGGATGGCTCTGACAATGAGCAATTTTAGGGCAATTTATTTTTTTCCCAGCTGCCCCAAATCATCTCTCCACCCCTCGCAGTCACTGCCATTGTTGATTAGAAGTGTCTTTAATTGAATCAACCGGTCTGTTCACTGCGGCGAGCGCAGCGCTTTGAAGATGCATTAGAGCACACGTAGGGAAGCACTGAGTAATGCAGGGAGATAAGCAGCTGTGTTTGAAGCTGGGGATCCAAGAAGCCATGGAGGAGCACAAAAGGCACATGAAAAAGGTGGCGTCACCCCAGCTCCCCACAGGAGTCCTGAGGGCCCAGATCTTTGCCCTTGGGTAGGTTGGTTGCTTCATGCTCAGCATCCAGCCCTGGTGTTACATGCACCGGCTTTTGTCGCTGTCTCCAGCCCTCCTCTCTTTTGATGCTCCTCTGCTCCATGGCAGACACTATTTGATCTCATGGCCACTTTGGATGGAGGGAGGGGTGAGAGCAAGCAGATCTGGTTGTCTCTCTCAAGTAGTCGCTGTCTCTCCATGCTAGTTTGGGTTCATCTCTTGGTGGCAAGAACTTTGTTAATGCAAAGCCAAGAGCAGAGGGAGGCTGCTCCATGGAAAGGAGAAAAGGTGAACATCCAAACCCTTGGATCTGTAGCTGGGAGCTCAGGCACTTGTCAGAGACAAGACTTGGATCCTATAGGGATGTACATCATTGCAGGAAACCTGACAGACGACCCAAAGTCACACCTTAACCCGATGACTGGGGCATAGGGACAATGGGAAGAGCTCTATACACATGCCCAGAATGGAGGCTACCACTGTGTGATCTTCAGGAATTATGTGATCCTTGGGGTTGTTTTATGGTCTCTTGTGGACATAGACAGCTGGAAACAAGGAATGGACTGGAAAGAAGACTGGCAAGGAAGACAGACTCAAATTTTTAGAACACCTTGCTGCTGAAACCCTATCTTAGGGCAAGAGGAAGAGCAGAACTTGGGAGTTATAGATCTAAGGATGGCAAGGTTTTCAGCTTCTTTCCATAAGCCTTCTTTACCAGCTGGGAAGCACAGCACCAGACCACCCCAAAAAGTGAATTATTGTCTTCATCTACAGACATTCAGCACCATTTGGTCTTGCAGCATGTCCCAGAACCCTTATAGGACCAATTGCAAGTTATCCCAAAACAAGCAGCCAGAAGAAGCTTTCTCAATGGGATAAACATCCTCAAACTCATGAAAGGCAAATCGCCTCCTCTAATACCCGCGTGCTTTTTCCATGTGAGCAGGTGCAGATGTTTTTTGGCTTGTGCCTGCCACTGGGCGTAGGTTCTGCAGGGCTCTTATCTCTCTCATCAGATGATACAAGTTCGCAGGCTCATCTCCTTCCAAGAATGCAACTGACTTAAAAAGAGTTCAAAAGAAGATTAGGTTTCAAGGTAACTGGAAGCTATTCAGTCAAAGCCAAGCTGCATAAAGCGAGGGGAATCCTCCTTCTACCTCCATGGCTGTGCAAGGCAAGTGGGAACATGAGAAAGGAGCTGAGAAAGTGTGTGTCTTCTTCACAGACACAAACAGGACTGCAAATTGGAGACAACCGCTACAAATTTAGCTAAAGATGCTTTAGAAATTGCATCTTGCCAATGTTTTGCTTATCAAGCTGGAGTGTTTGCTGGCAATTACCTCAGCAAAGCGAGCACAAACAAAAACACATGGGATCTCATCACCAGCGCTCCCTTGTCAGCTGGAGGTTGGCACTGTGGCACACAGAACCCTCAGCATTGGAGCACTTGGGTGTTCAGCTGATGAAAATCCCCAGCCTGCAGCTGCAGGGTCTGTGGTGCTGATGGCTGGGGGTGTGGGTTGGGGTATCCCCTCCACTGGCTGCTCTCTGTGCCTGCCCCTGTGCCTGTCATTCATCCAGAAGCAGCAGGAGCAGACACCTCCACTGTCCCAGCTCTACTGCCATCATCCTGCCCTGTCCCTCTTCTTCCCACAGCAGTCTCAACCCACCTCATCCTCTGGACAGCTTCAGTGCCCAGCTGAGGTACTGTGAACCAGCCTTAGAAATAGTTTGGGGTGAGAGCGAGAATGCTAGGAAATAAACACCCAGAGGTGGGCGTGGCCATGGCTCAGCCTGGCTTGGAGGACAGGCTGCAGGGACATCTGTGTGGTGACTCCTGGCTTGGCTGGGCAAGCTCAGGTTAGAGTGGCACCAGGCTCCTGTGCCTGGAGACACAACAGTGCCTAAATCCTGATGAAAGCCCATCCATGGATCTGAGCATCAACTCTCTCACACTTCTATTGTGCAGTGTCTGTTTTACAACAGGGTCCTGTTGGACTGGCTGGGACAAAAGTGTCATTATATCCAGAGACAATGTGACCCGAGCCCTGTCCGGGGGAGTTTTGGATATATCCTCGTTACAGAGCAACATGTAATGTGCATCTAGCTGGCCCTGCAATCACAGGAAAACTCCTGACATCATGGGATCATTCAGGTGGGAAGAGACCTCTGGAGTTTGTGTAGTCCAACCCCAGCTCTCCAAGGCTTGACATCCAGCCCTGGTGCAGCCTGACCCAAACCCTTGCCATTTGGAGACATTCAAAGGATGGCTTTGCACTGTGGGAGAGTCTTGGTCCTTGAGGAACCTTCCAGGCTTGGCCACCGTGAGGGAACCTGCAGGTGATTTCATCACCACAGAGACCCCCACCACTGAGGGCCGAGGACACACAGCACAGGTTTGGGCAAGCCAGACCCTTCTAGAACATGACTGCCAGAGAGGTGTCCACACCCTGGGTTATTTTAAAGCTCCTCACACCATCACCCAGCGTCTCCGAGCCCTGCCCCAACCACAGAGCAGCTGGCAGAGGAAAGTTTAATCCCACAGGGATGGACAGGAGGAGGAAGTGCACTTGGTAGCTGAAAGCCAAGAGGTGATGCAAGGCTGCTGGTCCAGCCAGTGCCACCCAACCCACCAGGTCCTGCTGGATGCCACAGTGCTGCTCCACACTTTTCTCTGAGCACAGGGCTCTGATGGCTGCTGCACATCCCTGCCTGTTGGAAGGTTTCATCCTGCTTTTGTGGCCAGGTGTGCTTTGCTTCCCTCCAGTGCCTGATGTGAGGGTGCTGGCTGGCCAACAGAGCTCTGGCAGGTCTGAAAACCCTGAAAAATGTCACAGAGCTTTCCCATAGCTGAAAGGGTCACTCACAGGAGACCTTCTACACACCTCAGACAGCAGTTGTAAGTGCTCCTGTCCTTGCTTTCTCAGCTGCAGGGTGCTCAGCACACTGCCTGGGCACCCTTTGCTCTCCCCAGGGACAGATGCTGCTCTGCCCAGCTCCACATTCCCCATCACTAAAACAAGGCCTTTTACTTTCCTTCTTTCTTCCTCTGCCCACCCAATCTGGGGAAAAACTTTACTTCTTTGCTTCTGCAGTTCACTAGGGGCTGCTTTTGGGGTCCTGCTCTAAGAGTCTGTGTAAAACCCGTGGCCATAAGAGGAAGCTGCAGCCTGGTACCCCAGCAGTAACTCTTATACTCACTAAACCTGTCATCCCAGTCTGGATTTTCTTTTAATAATCAGACAGAAGCAAATGATTCACTTGTTGCTCATCTGGAGTTTGCTTTTTTCCTCCTGGAAAGCATTTATTTGGAAGGGATGGACCTGAATTGCCCCCATTTCCCAGTGCTCCTCAGCACTGACCATGATAGCAAAGAAGCCAGATGTGCCTGGACATGGGATGGCTGGAGTGAACATTTTTGTACCTTCTCTGAAAACCTGCTGATTAAAATTAATTCCTGCTATTTCATTGTTTCAACTCTCCTTATCCCATTCTTTTCCCAGTTTATTTCAGAGAATCCCCTTCCACCACCACCCAATAAACAAAAAGAGGGGGAATTTTTGCTGCTGCACTTGGGCATGGTACCTCTGGAGCTGCCTGTCTTTCCCAGAAGAGTGGAGCATGAGGAAAAGGATTGCACCCGCTACTTGTGTCTGTTTATTTACAGTGTAAACAGCTCCTGTGCTGGGGCTTTGAAGAGGCGCCGCACATTTGTATGTCAAGATCCCTCCACGCTCTGTGCGGTTTTCCCACGTGATCTGAGCTCTTCAAAGAGCAAAGTTTGCTCCTTTGCCTCTGTCCTGGGGAAGATGAGGAGACCAGAGTGATGCAGAGCCCCAGTGAGGGGTAATGCCTTCAGTGAAGGAGGTTTGGGCTGAATTACCCTGTTTATGGTAACCTGATGCAGCTCTGCTAACGAGCAGTAATTTGGTAAATCCCCATTAGGCTGTTGATCGTGAGCCCTGAACTGACTCTCAGGAAGTTGTGGCTCCCACCAAGCTGAGCTGAACTGCAGCATCAGGAATAGCAACCTGCCTGGGCTGAGTGCTGGTTTTGTATTAAATAGATGAAAATAGACAGGTAAAGTGATAAAGAGATGGATCATAGACAAAAATAATTAAATGTCTTCTGAAATTCTCACCCAAAATAGCTGTGCAACAGTTATTTAAATCCTATACGGCACAGTACCTTCTTGCAGGGGATTATCACCGCTGCAAAATCAATATTTGCTAAAAATCCCTTTGGTAAACTCAAGAAAGCCTTTTAATAAAGCAAGACCATGGCAGCTTCTCACCACACTCACAACCTCTTGGGTCTGACAGAAGCAGTGATGGATGTCAGGAACCTTATCTTGGCAAAACAGCTCTGAACAATTCCCTAACCCCTGAACACGATTGTTATCCGCTAAGTTGCCTGCCTTACCTATTTACTGTAAGCTATGAGTATGACCGTGCTCCCCAGAATAAACTTAGGCTACTTTATTCTGTTGGTTAAAAATTAGATTTGCTTTGCTTCAAAATTAGGAATGGGATTTAGGTCATCCAGCAATTAACAAAATTTGCTCTTGTGTCCTGAAATGCTTGGTGGCCACACAACTGTGCTCCAAGGAGAGCTCAGATGATTTGTACCCTGTGAGGTGCTCAGCAACCAGTGACAAAGAAATAAAATGGGTATATTGGCAAATTCCGGTCCATGAGTGTGCTTGCATGGATTTCTTTCTCCACCTTATGCTTCCACTGTCACCCCTGGGACTTGTTCCGTGTCTGGGACAGCTGCAGCTTCCCAACACAGCTAAACCCTGCCAGAAGAGACCCCATCCCAACCGAGCCTTGTGGGGTGCATGGAACACCAGCGGGAATAATCTGGTATTTTCCATCAGAGGACCAGAGGCCTCAAGTTGTGCCAGGGGAGGTTGAGGTTGGATATTAGGAAAAATTTCTTCAAAGGTCTGTCAAGCATTGCAGCAGGCTGCCCAGGGCGGTGGTGGAGTCAGCATCCCTGGAGGGATGTAAAAGATGTTTGGATGTGGCACTTGGGGACGTGGTTTAGTGCTGGCTTTACAGTTGGCCCTGATGATCCTAAAGGTCTTTTCCAGCCTAAAATATTCTATGGTTTTATGTTTAGAAAACCACCCTCTCCTGTCACTGTGCCTGCTCCAAGGACTCAGCTTTGCCTGTAAATCTCTCAGTTATGCCTCGAGTCCTTTGTGGTGGCTTATGGAACATCCCTGAATGCTTTCCTGAAGTCCCAGTCATGACCTCCACCGCGGTGTGAGGGCTCCTCAGTGTCTCTTCTCCCTGGTGGCAATTTCATGAGACTTTCCTGTAGCTGGCTTGTGCCTGGCAAGTGGCTTCTGCTGATGAGTGGGGCGAGCAGGAGGACACAGGACACCAAGAAGCCACTGGTGTCCCTTAAGGTTTGTGCTGCTTTGCAAGCACACACAAGGTGTGGCTACCACAGTTATGCTCAGCATCACTTACGCTGCCTTCTAAGGAAAAAGTCCCAATAACTTCCGTGCTCCCAAGAGAATCCCTGTGTGAGCAGAACAAAGCAGAGGCGTGTTTGCACATCAGCCTTGCAGATCCCCAACCCTTGATGCCAAGCCCTGGGTTGAACCCCTCTGCCCCAGCAATGCTGTCCCCTCCTGACCTCGAGCTCTGCCGTGGGGGCTCCACACAGCTGCAAACCCCCTGTGCCCCATGGCTCTGCCATGCCCGTGGGATGGGGAAGGGGTGCAGCACTTTGGGGATCAAGGCTGCTGGGTGTGGGTGAGGCTGCCTCAGCCTGGAGACCCAGCAGTTCATTTGTTTGTTTCCTTTCTGTATAGGATATTGTTACCAAAAAAAGAAAATTAAGTAGGGGGTGGTGGGAGTGGGGAGAGACAAAAAAGAGAGGCTGGGGCTAAATGATGAAAAGGCCCCTCTCCTGCAGCTATGAAATCTCACCCGGAAGGCGGCGAGGGAAGTGTCTTCCAGCAGGGTACAAAGCCAGCAGCAGAGCTTTGAACTCGGGGGAACTCCACAGAGCAGCACAGAGCCCTGCCAGGGAGCAGCTGTGCATACCTGAGCTGCAGCTGAGGGAGCTGGGTCACATCCTGCACCCTGCTCTGCACAGGGATGGGCTTGGCACCAGGCTCACACCAGCCCAGGGAAGGGGTTTGGCTGGGCAGGCATGGGTGGGACATGTTCTCCAGACCAAAAACTGACCCTCCTTGAAGTTCTGTCTTGTTTGGGATGGCTCACCCTGAGCTGGTGCCTGGAGTGTGTACATGTCACCCTTCCCTGGCCCAGGCAGGCTGTGCTGTCCCCTCTCCTGTCCCCTGGCAGCTCATGGGTCCCCCTGCTCATCTCCATCACCACCACTGCGCTCTGGTTGTACCAACACCCTTCACCACAGGTGCTCTGAATACTCCAAACAGGGAAAGGTTTTACTCAAATATGGCAACCAAAAAGCTGGGTTTGGCAGGGATCCCAAGTTACTTGGGGGAATTTGGGCAATTATCCCACCATACCTTTTTTTAAATTTTAATTTCACTCTAATGATTTCAGAGGTAACTTTTCCCCATCTCATTTACAAGTGAAAACACTCACTTAACTAAACTGAGGAAGGAGTTTAAAAATTAATTTAGGTTCCTCAAAATGAAAGTAAACTTTGAGACAAGAGGTGGGCTGTGTGGAACTGGAAGCCAGGTGAGGGGGCTGCCGCTGGACTTTGGTTTTTGCTGAAGTGTTCCTCACCTTGTCACCATTCCTGGTGGGGTGGTGTCTCTGGGGAAAGTGCATCAGTATGTGGCTCCATTTTTTGTGATGGATCACAGCTGGGCCAGGCAGGAGGAAAACAACACTGTGAGTTTCCAGGAGAGCAGTGAAGCAGAACAGCATCAGGCTTGGAACCTCTTCTCCAGATTACCCCTAATATCCCCAGCAGCAGCCTTTGCCTGCCAGCTGCAACACTTCTCCTCCCTTATCTGCACTAATCCCTTAAACAGCCATTTGAAGGAGATTTTTTTTCAGTATTTGCCCATGGAATAACTCCCAAAATTTCTGTTTTCTCAAGGACTTAGAGCCAGTGGATCATGCTGCTGTTCCCAGGGATCCGGTGACAGGCACCTCCACCCCTGGGAAAACACTGCCCAGCCCAGAACAGATGGGATGCCACAAAATAAATCTCCATGTCGTGGGTATTTCTTGGGACTGTAATCCCCACGTAAACATCCTGCCCCTTGAACCTGTTGTGAGGAGCATGATGGTCACCATCTACAGGAAAGATGCCATGACCAGCAGGGATGGGGTGAGAGGATGGAGGTGATGAGCCTGGATTTTGGGCTGGTTTGGGATGATGGTTTGGCTGGGGTTGGTGCTGAGGAGCAGTGGGACCAGGTTAGCTCTGGTGTCCCCCCAGCATCAGAAGGGTGTGGACCTGTTGTAACCACTACACAAAGATGCTCAGAGGGCTGGGGCAGCTTTGCTATGGAGACAGGATGAGAGATCTGTGATTGTTCAGCCTGAAGAAGCTTCAGGGAGACCTTCTAGCACCTTCCAGTGTCTAAAGGGGTTACAAGAGAGCTGGAGAGGGACATTTTACAAGGGCACGGAGCAAGGAGAAATGGCTTCAAACTGACAGAGGGCGGGTTTAGATTAACTATTAGAAAAAATTCTTTATTGTGGGATAGTGGGGCACTGGGACAGGTTGCCCAGGGAGGTTTTGGCTGTCCCATCCCTGGAATTGTCCAAAGTCAGGTTGGATGGGGCTTTGAGTGGTCTGCTCCAGTGAAAGGTGTCCCTGATCAGGGCCAGGGATTGGAACCAGATGATCTTTGAGGTCCCTTACAAGCCAAACCATTCTGTGATTTTATGATTTCTGGGGCACCCACACTTAGACATGCCAATGAGTGCACAATGGGTGTCACTGATTTACCTTACAGTGCAGGGACACCCTGGGACCACTCCTGGAGATGGAGGAGATTTCCTGGCAGCACCCACCAGAGTGGGAGCACTGCCTGCACAAGGACTTCGAGATTCTCTCTCCCACTGAGAGTGAAACAATGCCACCATTTGAGCAGGGTGGTGCTTAATTACCTTTTACTTGAAGGAGAAGGGGGTGGTGTGGATGGAAGGAGGAGCAGGGAGAGCACAGCAATAGCCCAGGAGAAAATCCCCTTTTCCCGAGCGCAGAGGGACGTTCCTGGGCGCTGCGGACTCAAACACCTGCTGCCCGGAGGGAAAGCGAGCTCCCAGGAAATGCAAGAAAGGCACTTTCCAATGTGGAATATGTTGAAAAGCACAGAGGAGGAGAAGGGGAGGGGGGGGGTGTGGAATGGCTGCGGAGATGCATGAATATTAAAATGATTATAGCGCTTAATAAAGCGCCGCACAGGGGAGGAACAATAACAGGTATTGTTGGCAAGCCTGACGCTCAGCTTCCCCTTGATTTGCTGGGGCGATAACCATCGCAGTATCTCTTTCATGATGCCTGGCTCCGTATCTCTCTCGCAGAGCGCAGAGCCACACACATTCCAGGGCAGACTTTGATGTCTCTCCCTCCCTGCCAGCCCTGGGCAGGCTGCGGCCGTGGGTGGGGGACACGGGGAGCGGGGGGGTTTGGCAGCTCTGAGCTGTTCCTGCCTCCCCAAGGTAGCCAAAATACCGGGACACTTCTTTAAGGTCATCCTGAAGAGCTGAGAGCGCAAGAGAATGGGATGCAGGGCGCTGCGGTTCTGTGGTTTTCCAATGGAAAACACGCAAGGGGGTCAGCTAGGAGGGAAAAGGACAGGACAGGGTTTGGGGTGGACAAAGGGACCCAGTTAAATGAGAAATAAGAACAATTTAGGGATTCTTTTAAAAGGCTGTCCTCAAGGACAGACTGGGGGAAAGAGTAGTGTCCAGACCCAGAATGGATGATGAATTTTGTGCTGCCAGCCCCTCTGAGTATCTCTTGAGGGAGACACAGATGTGCCTCGAGTGCCATGGGAGTGCCCCCATGCCCGAGGGATGGGCTGGAGGCTGCAGCATGGGAGCACAGCTGTGAGCTGGTCCCTTGCTAGGGCTGGGACCTAAAAGGCACCAAACTTCCCCGAGGAGGGCGGGATGGCAGACGGGCAGGATTGGGGAGGAAAAGTGGGATTTTCACCCAGAAGATGATATCTCGAAGAGATGCTTAGCAGGGATGGATGGTTCAATCACACTCATGAACATTTCTCCCTGCCCCTCTTGGTCTGAGAGCTCTCTGATTTCGGGGCAAGGTTGCCTTATTTTGGGCAAGGTTTTGAGCATGCTGGACACAGTGGAGTAGAGCCAGTCCTGCTGGGCCACAGCCACCCAAATGCTCCTTTGGTGCAATGTGAGAGGATAAAAGTTCTGCTGTAACTCACATGCCACTCCAGAGGGTCTCATGCCATCTGTGCCTCATACCCCACACCTTCTCACCCGCTTTCCCTCCCTCCTTCCCTTGCTCTGCCTCTCTGACCATCTGTACCAGACAAACTATCCGAGCTCCCAACCAGAACTGCTTGCTTTGCTCTTTTCAAATCAAACTTCTGCCGGGAACTTAGACCTCACACTTAATTTACGTTAATTGTTGGCGGGTTATTTTTTAAATTTAATTATTGGTTTCAGAAAGCAACAGAAAGAAAAAGAAAGAAAGAAAGAAAGAAAGAAAGAAAGAAAGAAAGAAAGAAAGAAAGAAAGAAAGATATTTTCAGTCCTTTTTTTTTTTTGCAAGTGCGTGTTTTCTTTCTTGTGGGAGGCAGTCACCGTGGGATCACCCCTCCATGCATCTGGGGGGTAAAAGGGGGTGCTGAGAGCCAGGAGGGAGCCTGAATGAAGCCACCCCACACCTTCATCCTCCCCAGCACTGGCATCCTGGAGATTTGGGAGAAGTGGCCAGGATGCCTTTGGTGCCAGGTCTTTCCCTGCGAGGTTGTGCTGATACGAGTGAGTGTGTGAGAGTGAGTGTGAGTGTGTATGTGAGTGTGTGAGAGTGTGTGAGTGTGTGTGAGTGTGTGTGAGCGTGTCTATGAGTTTGTGTGAGTGTGTTTGTGAGTGTGTTTGTGAGTTTGTCTATGAGTTTGTGAGAGAGTGTGAGTGTGAGTGTTTGTGAGTTTCTCTAYGAGTTTGTGTGTGAGTGTGCATGTGAGTTTGTGTGTGTGTGTGTGWKTGTGWGTGTGTGTGAGTKTGTKTGTSAGTKTSTRTGWGTKTRTGTGWGTKTRTGTGAGTTTGTGTGAGTGTGTTTKTGAGTTTGTGTGTGTGTGTGTCTATGAGTTTGTGAGTGTGTGTGTAAATTTTTGTGAGTGTGTGTGAGTGTGTGTGTRAGTGTCTATGAGTTTGTGTGAGTATGTTTGTGWGWWTGTGTGTGTGAGTGTGTCTATGARTTTGTGTGTTTGTGTGAGTGTGWGTGAGTGTGAGYGTGTGTGTGTCTATGAGTTTGTATGTGAGTGTGWGTGAGYGTGTGWGTGTTTGTGAGTGTSTRTGAGTKTGTGWGTGWGTGTGAATGCCTATGAGTTTGTGTGTGAGTGTGTGTGAGTGTGTGTATGACTTTGTGTGTGAATGTGTCTATGAGTTTGTGTGTGAGTGTGAGTTTGTGTGTGTGTGAGTGTGTGTGASTGTCTATGAGTTTGTGTGTGAGTGTGTGTGTGAATTTTTGTGAGTGTGTGAGTGTGTGTGAGTGTGTGTGAGCATGAGTTTGTGTGAGTGTGTATGTGAGTTTGTATGTGTGAATGTGTGTGTGAATTTTTGTGTTATTGTGTGTTTGTGTGAATTTGTGTGTGTGTGAGTGTGAGTGTGTGTGAATTTGTGTGTGAGTGTGTGTGTGTCTATGAGTTTGTGTGTGAGTTTGTGTGTGTGAGTGTTTGTGAGTGTGTGTGAGTGTGTATGTGAGTGTGTGTGAGTGAGTGTTTGTGAGTGTCTGTGAGTTTGTGTGTGAGTGTGTGTGTGTGAGCGTGTGTGAGTGTGTGTGAGTGTGTGAGTGTGTCTATGACTTTGTGTGTGAATGTGTCTACAAGTTCGTGTGTGAGTGTGTATGTGAGTTTGTGTGTGTGTGAGTGTGTGTGTATGACTTTGTGTGTGAATGCGTCTATGAGTTTGTGTGTGAATGTGTCTGTGTGTTTGTGAGTGTGTGAGTGTGTTTGTGAGTGTCTATGAGTTTGTGTGTGAATGTGTCTGTGAGTTTGTTTGTGAGTGTGTGAGTGTGTTTGTGAGTGTCTATGAGTTTGTGTGTGAATGTGTCTGTGAGTTTGTGTGAGTGTCTTGCGCGTTGGCTCTGCCTTTGAGATTTGCCCCTGGTCATTTCTGCTGGGAGGGAGCTGAGGTTGGTGCTCTGATGTGGGTGGCCCAGAGTTTGTTACCCGAGGACAGCCGGCTTACTCTGAACTCCTGCCTTCCCAACGGTTGTTTCTCTGCTTGTGCCTGCTTGCATTTTTGCCGAGTGTCTTGCTGGATTGCCTTGACCCGAGCTAAGGCGAGCTGTACCCCAGGGAAGGGGGTCAGGTTGGGATGCCAGGGTGGTGCTGGGGGTATCTCCCACCCCGAGGCTTCCAGCCGGCAGGCACACATAAATGTTTAGCCTGAGTGGAGCCAGCACCCATAGGGATTTGGAGTTGAAAAGAAAGGACTTAAAGGCAGAAAACTCCCACTGTGCCATGGAGGGAGAACACATCAGAGGGAGGCAGTCAAAAGCCCCTAGAGGAAAGGCAACCTGATGCTTTGCCCCGAGGACCAGCAAAGTCATGAGCAGCTCGCCCAACCCAGCTTGCTGTAGGAGCTAATGCGAAGCTTCCTTGGGGAACTCCATAAACACTTACCATCCCCTCCATCATTTTTCTCAGCAAAAATAAGGGAGAATCACAAGAACAAGAGAGGGTTTTTGTGGGGGCGAAGCACAATCTGTGCTGACGCCGAGCAGCCTCCAAACCCAGGAGAGAAGGGAGGGCAAAATTCCTCCTTGACCCTGCAGGCAACCAGCTTATGCCTTGGAGCAGAAGATTTGATTGCCTTTTACCATTAGCTCTGCTTGCGTTGGTACAAAGAGTTATAAAAATGATCCCCCCCTCCCCAAGCTCCCAAAGCACAAAGGCAGAGGAGGCAGAGCTCAGCCCTCCCGACAGCCCGGTGACCTGCGGCGGGGGGAGGATGGGGATGGCCATGGCCAGGGGGGTGGAAACACAGTGAAACAGAAAAAGATTGACCCAGTATCACCCAAGCTGGAGAGACGTCGTTATTCCATTTAAGCCCACTGAACAGTGCCACAGCAGGGAATCTGTCTGTCTTGGTTAAAGGTCTCGCTGCCAGCCCAGCCTTGGAAGTGCCAACACTAATCTGCAAATTGTTGCAAACCCTAAAGAGCCGCCGAGCTGGGAACCTTCCTCCAGCCCAGACCCCTATGGACCGGGATGCCCTTCCCCATTAACATCCCGCTCCCCGCCGCCAGGCAGGCTCGGCGGGCTGCAGCAAAAATCCCGGGCATTAAAATCCTGCTGGCAGCCCCACTGCAGCGGGAATGGGATGTTTGCCACCGACAGAGGTTACATTCTGCCCGGGGAAACTCTTGCATGCTCTGGGATAAATTCGTGCACGTCCTTCTGATTAGTGTCTTCCGGCAGGTTCCCGAATAGACGATGATTCCTTTGTCCTCCTCTGACCTCACGGATCACATTCAGGGCCCGTAGCTTTTGCTGAAATGCCTGGTTTTTTGGCCTGAAAAATCTCTGGTGCAACCTCTGGTGTTGGCCAGGAAGAGGGTAGTCACATGTGCTCTTAGACTAACAAACAGCACTGTTCTTCTAAGACCATGGGTAGCAATAATTCAGGGTCAGTGAAAAGGGCATATCTAATAAGAGGACCTGGTCTAGAGGATAAAAAAAAAAGAAAAAAAAAGAAAAAAAGCAGCTAAAAACCCTTGGTTAGCGTGATAGAAGAGGATGGATGTGGAAGCCTGGCTGTGGAGCTGGAGACAAGAGGCATGAGGGAAAATAAAGTGATACGTGGAGAGGGATTGGGGATTGGGAAAGCCATGTAAATCATGGCAGCTACGAGCAGGAGGCTGTGACATGCCAATTCCTGCATGTCCTAAGGACACCAGAAAACTTGTTAGGAGAGTCCCCACAGAATCTATACGTAGTGCTGTTTTTTGTTCAAGGCAAACAGGTAACCCAAGGGTGAGATCTGAGTACAAAATAAAAGACTGGAGCTGACAGAGGTGGTAAACAGTTATTCTTAGTAACCATATTTATTATTAAAAATATCAGTTGGAATGAGAAATGTGAACAGCACATTTAGAGAAGCATGAATTCCTTTGGCAGGAGCTTTAGAAGCAGCCAGGGTTTTAGTCAGGTTTTTTGAGGTCTGTAATAAGGTGCCAAAAAAAGCACAAACATTCTTCAGAACATTAAAAAAAACAAAACCTAACAAAACCTCCAGTCAATCACAAAAGGGGAAAAAACAATGTTACCATAAAAAAAATTGCACAAGGGAAAAAAAAGAAGGCTCCTAGAGCATTATCCTTAAGTCATGTAAAAATCAAAAAACCACTATGCAAAAAATAACCTGTCTGCACAGAAACTTACTTATGCATATGACTGTAGCGTGTGCCTTTGCTTGTAGTAAACATGCCCTTTGCCTTCTGCTGATGACATGACACTGGCATGTCACAGCTGATTTATAAACACAATTGGATTTTCAATCTTCAGGTCTAAATTCATTGCAGCAGACCCCAGCAGGCAATGTATCTCTGTTTATCTATAAATACCAGCTACGGTGCTTTCTTGGATAGAGGTGGGTACAGTAGGATGTTGTTTATTTTTACTCTCAGTAAGAGGAAGCAGTGTTTGGTATCAGTCGTCATCATGAGCTAAGTGGCTGCAGGGCTCTTTCGAGGGCTCTGAACTGTGGAATCAAAAATGCAAGCAATGCTCTGCAGTGAATCCTCCAGGTTCTGCGAGGACTCACCTTGCAGCTCTGTAAGAGCGAGGAAGAGGAGGACTGAGAAAGGCTTAGAAAATACAGCAGCATTCCCAAGCCATGGGCAAGCTGGAGTTGCCTTGTCCAGGCTCTGAGGCTCCTCAGCATCAGTGGATCATAAAGGGCAGGCAGGGTGAGGGTCTGGGACTGGGTTCCTGCAGGTCCCTGCCCAGCTGGACTCCAGAGGTGTGCTCAGGGAATTCAGGCTGGTTTGGTGCCTCCAGCCTCCAGCTCAGGATCACAGCGGCCGCAGCCACAGGACACTGCACGTGGAGCACTGCAGGAACATGCTGAAATACCTGTCCTCAGGTACTGCCTCTGTGAGCAAGGTCTGGCCTCCAGCAAGCTCTCAAGGACCAGAAGCAGAGGCCTAGGCATGCAGGATGAGGTGGAGAGGTAAACCTTCCTCTGGGCTTTCAGCCTCTCTGCTGCAAGCCAGGAGCCAAAAAGCCATAGGACTGTCCCTCTCCCACCCTATAAAGTTATTTCCCTTGGAAGCTACCAGCTTGAGCTTGATATCAGATATCCTGGTATGGGCCCTCAGAGTCCTGAACATCCTGATGTTGGTTTAGGAAACTTTGTTCGCCAGGTTCTGGCAATTCTTCCTGGCCTCAGTGGCATTTCCCTTCCCAGGAGGGAACCAGCTCTGCGAGCCCTGAAATTTCCATCCTGCATGGAAAGCTGGGAGCTGCTCAGGAAAATTGTCATCCTTGCTAGACCTCCTGCAGCTAAAGGTAATACTCCATCAGGTTCATGTGGGTAACTTGCTCTCAAAGGTGCCTGTGAGAGTTGAGAAGAGACAACATTTTGCTGTAGGCAGTGCTTGACAAGAGCAGAAAGGGTAAAAATGGCAAGGATTTAAAGGTGCTTGAAAAAGGCAGAGCACAAGGAGAAACAAAGCTGGGGAATAGCCCTTCATAGTCCCTGAGCTATTTAAAAGAGGCTTAAAGGGATTTGGTCAAAAAAATGACAAGAGATTAGAAATAAAATCTAACAGCAGCTGTTATGTGCAGCCCTGTGTGGCTGGATGAGTGTGAGCATCAGAGATAATCTATATCCAGATTGGCTTGATTCTGGTAGAGGAAGAAGAGGAGTGAAAGAGAAAGGAGGGAGGGGAAGAATTTGGTTGCCCATGGAGGGGCTGGAGCTGCCTCCAGGACATGGGTGGGTGCATGGCCATGGGGTCCAGTACCAGGGCAGCAGCTTGGCTCAGACAGAGCAGCCCAGGCAGTTCCCCTGGCATGATAATGAACATGAGCCCTAGGGGTTCCAGCCACCAAAACAATGGCAGGAAAGGCAGCTCATCTAGACTTTCCTCTTCTGCCTTCGAGGAAGAGGCTTCCCCGACTCTGTGACACAACACCAGCCTACAGGGGGAGGACACCAAACCACTGTTTAGATAAGGAAAGCCTTTATCAAGCAGAAAGGAATTTTTAAGAAGAGCTTCCGCTGGTGGCTCTGCGTTAACAAGATTTTCCCATGAGCGGTGACGCTTTGTATCTAAATGGTTTCTAATATAATAACATTCCCAGAAAACATATTTGGAAAGACCCATAGATCCTCAAAGTCTTACCAGATGGAAAATAACAGCAGTAACTGCCTTGGTCTTAGACAAACTTCAAAGCTGTGGTGTCTTCTTGTCTGTCTTATACAAAATTGGGAATGTGCACGCAGGAGAGTGTGAAAGCACGGCAAGGGTCTGGTCAGTACAACCACAGAGCCCAGCCCCTCCCCAAGGAATTTCATGTATGGCACAGCATGGATTGGAAAAGAGATGGTGGGACTGTTCCTCACTCCTGCCCTCTGTAATTAAGTGATCCTGGACACGTGGCTGGTGTCCCATGTCTTGAGATGAGCCTTTTGTAGAACCCAATGGATACAGGTCTCAAGGTCTGGTCCCAAGTGTCTGCTGGGATGGGCTCAGCACTGATAGACTTTCCTGGATGATTTCCGTGTGGTTTTAGGTCTCCTGCTTAGAAAAACTGTGGATGGCCCATCCCTGGAAGTGTTCAAGGCCAGGCTGGATGGGGCCCTAAGCAACTTGACCTAGTGGTGGCATCTCTGCCTTTGTCAGGGGGCTTGGAATTGTGTGATATTTTTGGTCCTTTACAACCCAAACCAATCTATGGCTCTTTAGATAACATCCAGAAGTACATAACCATAACCCACTCAGCGTGGATGGGCAATGATGCCTTTTGACTTTTTCCTGCTGCCACTGGAGAAGCGGGCCTTTGTTGCTTCAAGGTTTGGTCATCAAATTTACAGCTTTTAGTGGAACTCTACTGAGCTTTGGTGAGGTGGTGGGGGAGCTCAGGATGCTCCAAGACCTTCACCTCAGCAGCCAGGAATGGTCCTGGTCATGCTGGGGATATGCCAGGAGAGCCAGGCAGCTTCTGCAGGCTTTCAAGGGAGTGAGATGCCATCTAAGGGCAGAGCAGGCCAGCCCAAGGACTGAATGCAGGCAGAGAAAAGCTCAGCAGGCAAACAGCACACAAACAGTGTGCGTGGCAAACAAACAAACAAATCCAGCAAACACCGCGAGAGCCAGCCATAAATCACCACCGGTGCAAAGGGTGCTGGGGCCAGAGGTTTGGAGATGTGGGAGGAGCACATCTGCCTTGCCTGTGGGGAACAGGGACTGTGGCTGGACAGAAATGGGGTCCAGATGGACACATGGACAACCGTGTGTGTGTGTATGATCCTAACTGGGTGTGTGAGACAGCTTGGGCATGCAAACATTTTGTGCAAGACGCGGAAATCCTGAGCAGTGCACCCTTGGCACGAGCCCCCTTATGCCTGCTGTACCTGGCCCCACTTCCCAGCAAATAATTTGGGCATTGGATTGAAGAGTGAACAGGATGAAACTACTGCAGAGCAGCTGGACTCAAGGAGCCAAAGCCTCATGTGCGACCCATTGGAGTGAGACAGAGCCCAACCCCTCACCAGGATCAGGGAGGAAGCTGTTGTCATTATCCAGATGCCAAGGTGTCCCCCAGGGGTACAGGTGGAGCTGCCCAGGCTGGCTGTGCCCTTCGTGCTACTCACCCTGGGAGGTTTCTGGGTGATGGGCTCGTGGTGATGGGTGGGACGTGCCGCTGGATCACGTCGCTGGAGTGGGAAGCCTGAGAGAGGAGCTCTGTGAGATCACAAAAATCTTTTCAACACTGGCAAGAGGGGAATTTTCAAAAGCACCCCGAGTGGAGGGAACGTGTGCTGTTTGGGTGTAGGACTGGATCTCCAGCACGTTCACCTCTGGCGCTTGTTTTGGGCCCAGCTCTTCTCCCTGGGGCCTTGGGGCAAGCAGGAGTGCCATAACAGAGAGCCATGAAGAGAGAGGAGCCAGCCAGAGGCAAGGATTTTGTTAGCGTTTGGAGGAGAAAACAGGGAATTTCCACATATGGAAAAATGTTCCTTTAAACTGTGATTATGTAAAAATACAAAGCCACAACTGATAATATCTCTCACTCTGGGGAATGATGGAAAAGTGTTTGTTTCTTTAATTGCATTTAATACTCATGAAAGTTACCAGCTTGCCACCACTGCAAGCGAAGCTCGTTTGTTGGATTGCAGCACACACAATACCAGCTTCCTTTCCACGCTCCTTCAGCAGTGCATTTTGCCCTGGTTATTAAAAGACAGCTCCTAATTTAATATCTGTGCATATTTGATTGCTGGTGCCTTGCCTGAAAATTGCCTGTAGAGGTGCAAACTAAAATTAGGTGTATGATGAGTTTCTAAATGAGGACCTTAAGTAGTCAAAGGAGGCTGACTCGTGTTTGGCAGGAGCAGAGCCATGAGCCAGGCTTCTATTCCTGCCCCAGGTGAGCATCCTGTGTTTTAGGTGGCTGCAGATGTTCTTGTTATCCCTCTGAACAGTTTTCATTCTCTTGAATTTCACCCATTTTTCTGTCTCAAATTGGTAACAATTTAACCAGGGACTGGGTGGAAAAGTATTTCCATTGGTTTTGGATGTGCTGCCTTGGGATTTTCCTTTGATTCCCATTCAGAAGCTCCCTTCCCTTGGTATGCTTTCATCCCGTGCTCTCCTGGATCCCTCCTCGCTAAGGCAAACGGATTGGGCTGAGATATAAAGGGATGCAGAGGAAATTCACAGTGCGGGCAGGAGCCTGTGAGAGCTGATGTGGGCTGTGCTCCTGTTGCTGCTTTAATTCATCATCACTGGAGCATGTAAAACCAGGACAGTGGCTGGAGCTGCAGCGCATGAATCACCCTTTGAGAGAAACGTGCCCCTGCGTGCTCCGACAAGCCCTCCTTTTCAAAGTGCCATTGTCAAACCAGGCTTGCTAAGGGCGTGGATCCAAAAACCTCTCGCTGCAAAGGTAAATTGTACACTGATCCCTGCCTGCAGTTTGGTACCGTGCCAAAGAGGTGCTGAAACCTCCCAGTGAGTCATATAAATCACAGCCCAAGCCCCCGAGGGGGCTGGATTAATGCTGGATCAATGTGAACGTGCCACGGAGCTATTTGATCGCTACAATGCCGGTATTGACTGTTATACACCTGTTGTATCATTAGGGATTACATCTGTTGTAAACACGCTGTTTGATGTTGCAGCCTGCGCTAACCACATGCACCGTAATCATGGCTTGTAGCTGCTGTGGTGGCCTCAACATGCCCAAATGATGCTAATTTTCTTGTTGTGTGGGGTGGCCTGACAAAAGAGGTTTGTTCAGGGTGAGCCTGTGCAGAGGGAGATTGTGCTGGGGGAGACAGGAGAAGGGATGGGATAACAGCCTGCATTGCATTGGAGATGAATGGGGAGGAAGGTGATAACAGAAAGAATGCTGGATTACAGCAGGCACCAGCTGAAGGAGGGAGTTTCCCAGTTCTGGCTCAAATTTGTTATAAGGATAGGTCTGAAAAGACAAAAAAGTGAAATAAGGATGGGCAAGTGTGGCTGGGCAGGCGTGAAACAGGGTTTAGCTGCTGGAGGGGCTGCTGGTGAGAGGGAGGAGTGAAGGGAGGTTTCACACCACAGTTGGGTGGTGGGGCAGACTTGTGGATGGTCTCCTGCTATCAGCAGACCAATCCCTCATTCAGTAGTGTGTGCCTGCATTTGGAGCAATTGATCCTTAATGGAGCAATTTGGGTTCACACCAGTCGTTCCCAAGACAGTATCAAGCCCTTCCTCGCTGGGTGTATTTCTTGATCTCTGTTTTGGCAACTTAAGCCTCAGGGATGAGTTACTTAATGCTGACAACTTCCTTAATCCTTATTTTTCCTGTCTCAGGCACAAGGTTTCTCCCTCTTACTTCCACTTCCTACCCCAGAGACGAGCCAGGCTCTCTGCAGAAACTGTCTCCAGAACATCCTTTATTGGACATGCTGATGGCAAGATGGGAAACCAGCCTCTCCACTCAGTGCTGCTCTTCCAGCTGAGCATCCAACACAGATACGGACCTAATCCCCTGCATTTTTATTAGCCATGTCATGACTGGTGTAATGAACAATCTGGCCATGCTTCCAGAGGGTGGAGCAGAGCAGGACACCCTTCCACCTCCGATATCCATGTGAGGGCAAAGGCCAAGGGGGTGTGATTATTCTGTTTCCACATGAGGATGCACCTGGTCCTCTGGTACCATTGCAGTAACACAGCTCAGCCAGAGGAAGAGGGGATGGAACCTTTAGGATTAGAAGGGACATCTTAAAAAAAAAATCAAACAAAAACCTCAAAAAGGATCTCTGTGAAGTGCTCTGTACTTCAGCATCTTCTATAGTCTGAAGGTCCAGACAAAATCTATAATGTCCTAAATCCAACCATTTCACTCCTTTTCCATTTTACCTGGGGTTTTTTTGTTTGTTTTGTTTTGGGTTTTTTTTGTTTGTTTTGTTTTTTCTTTTTTTGTTTTCTTTCCCCTAGCAACACCCTGGGGATAAGCCAACAAGAGCTGGAAAACTCATACAAACTTGGGTAAATGCAGGAACCATTCCCAAAACTTCCGTGTTGTAGTTTTTGACCGGTCCCAAAACTTTCCCTGAAACTGAAGAAGACAGATGATGCCAAGAGTTTTGAGATTGGAGGGATTAAAAGTGAGTATTATTTTCAGTCCCTTCCTGGAGGTACCTAGAGAAAGGTCGAGCTGTCTGCCTGACACACGTGGCCACTCCAAAGCTGTGCTGGGAACAGTGCCTGACACTTTCTGCTTGTCTGTCCTCCATACTGACCCTGCCCCAGGTTGGTGCTGGCAGCCAGGGGTGGCCTCTGGGTCACCCTTGTGACCAGAAATGAGTTCAGGGATGTAACCTATGGGAGACTGCAGAGAGACAGAACAGGAGTGGTATTGTGGAAGAAGCAGGTGAAGAGAGAAAGGACACCTGAACAGGCTCTGACCAGGGCAAAGGTACTGGGCTGGCAGCAGCCTTGGGCTCATGAGCAGCCTGGATGACATTATTCAAAATATAATATTTTGGGTGGGACAGATGATGGATGAAGAGGATGGAAATTCTTCTCTTAACCCAACTCCTACAGATGACTCAACAGTGAACAAGAAGGGTAGAGAATGCTGAGAAACCCCACCAGCTCTGAACAGAGCTCCTCAGCTCTCATCTCACCCAGGTAAGCACGAGCCAGGGTGGGGATGGCTCTGGCAGCTGTGGTGTGCACATCTGGGTAGGAGCAGGTGGGACTGTGTCTCACTGGATTTCCTGCCGCATTTCCATTCATCTCTTCCTGCAATCCTTCCAAGGTGCCAAGAGTGCAGGTACGACTCTGGGTCATCTTTTCTGATCTTTAGCTGGGTGTTTGCAGTAAAAAAATGCCCTACAAACCATTGTGAGGCCCTGGAAGTGCTATCAGAGCTGTTTAACCTGTGACAACAATTTCCACTGAACTTTTTCCCCCTAAAACAATAGACAAAGTTTGGCTTTCACCCAACCCCAACCCCATGGGTACAGCATGCAGCAGTGAATTTCCCAAGGACCACCTGGGGCACTGTGCAGATTGTGGGGCCCTTTTGGCTGGTCCAGGCAGCACAGAAATACTCTGAATGCCTTCCCAAGATGCCCCAGACTCTTCTTTATGCCTGGACCTGGCACACAGGCACAAATCTTGAAGCCTGGCTGCTCCTGGGCAGTGATGTGACTTCCCAGAGCAGATATACACCTTCACTGCTTCATGCCAGGAGGAGCTTTTGCTTTCTGGGAGTGTTGGGTCTCACTTTGAGGCAGCAGCATCGTTCTTCCATGCTGATACCTCAGAGCTCCCCATCCACTCTGGTATCCCAGCAGCCTTTCCTCATCCATCCTCTTATTTCCTCCCTTCAGCTACCTGGGCTCTCCAAGTGATGCAAATATGACCATGGCCCAAAAAACCAAATTCCCATCTGCCCTGTCCTCCCTCCCCCGTGTCTCACCCCCTCCCCCCACCTGGGGATGAATGAGATGCTCGTTGTGGCTGCAATATATCATTCTTACTATTTGTTATGAGGTTTTAATGAGTGCGGAAGATTAGGATGTTTGCAACAGCGTAACAATAAAATACATATCTCGCTCATTCCTTGCCAAAAAGTACTTACAAATAATAAAAGTGAGGCTAGCTGAATGCATAAATCTCCTTTCACAAGCCCCCACCCACTGTGCAATAATTAGTACAAAGTGCAGTGCTAATAGATCATCTTACTTGTGTGGGAAACTTGACATTATGCTTTGTTTATATTATCCCTTTGGCAAGAATCTGCATGGCAAATCCTGGCAGCCAGCAAACAAGAGGCTCTCAAGGAAGGTTTCCAGACTGTCGTGCAGAAAAGCAAGCCACAGGATTGCGTGCTGGTCAGGATGCTGAAACCAGCTGGGGAGCTGAAGCGTTAGATCCAGCTTTTATGGAGTTGAGCTACCAAGTTTCCAGCTGACTAGGAGCAACATCCTGCGACTGATTTGCAAAGGGCTGTTCCCACCCCAGCCACAACAAATCAGTGTGAACCTTGGCTTCAGGATGGTGCCCTTTGCTTAATTATATATTCAGGGCCCAATTTACCGCCTGGGCCTCCTAATGGGAACAGACGGGGTCGCCCAGACTTGAGACAGGCACCGAATACGGCCCCTGCAGTCTCTGGCTCTGCAAGGAGAGGGTTTTCAGCCAGTGCCCAAACAGCTCCAGCTCCCAAGACCTTTCTCCTCCACTCAGCCCCTACAGAGACCTTGGCTGATGTGGGAATTACCTCTGCTGGGACATCTGGCTCTGTCCCATGGACCAGGCTCGCTGCTGTACGACTTGCTCAGGGCGTGATGGTGTCTCACAATTCTGTCAGTAGGCACAAGGGCTATCTTTCCTCATCACCCCATGCCTGTGATTCTTCACCCCACAGCCCTTTTTTCTCTTCTTGGGCTCAAGTCCCTTCCTTTTGCTTGTTTCTCCATCCCAGTGAGCAATGGAAAAAACAGAGCCCAGTTTTTGGATGTAGAGATGCATTCCTGCCTGGTGAATCACAAACCATTAGCACCACAGGTCTGGGTATATTCACAGGAGGGCAAGTTCCAGAGAGTTTCTTGCCAGATGGGAGAATAGGGACAGGAAGCTTTCCTTTCTTTCCTTGAGAAATTTGGGAGTCACCTGCAAGCTGGTTGTTTCAGCAGTTCAGAGGAGTGCCAGCACACAGGATCATGTCCTAAGGACCTATTCCAACTGTGGCAGCTTGTCTTTGCAAGGGCCCTACTGCCACCACCCAGCACCTTCCTCTGCTACAGCCTCTCCAGATTTGTCCCAGATGAGTTTTTCCTGTGTGCCAGGAGCAATGACAAAAAGCTAGCAATGCCAAGCTACACGTTCCATGTGGGACTGTCCTCTGCTGCTCCGTGGAGTCTCTGCACAGTGTGCTCCACCAGCTCCCTGTGTGCTGCCATGTGTGGTCCTGGAGCATCTCTCCCTGACTCGGGCTGGTGTTGGGGTGTGCTGAGCGTGGTGTCCCCAGCACCTTCCCTCCCCTTTCTGCTGAAGGGCTTTGGAAGGACTATCCTGTGAGAAGAGCCCATCTGCTGGACATGCCCCAGCAGCCTTCCCAGCAGCAGGTGTGGCTCAGACTCCACCTTTGAGCAGGCAGCAGCCTTGCATGTCCAGATTCATTCCTTCTCCAGTAAAGTTTTCTCATGTGTTTAATTCCCCACTTCCCTGCTGGACCCCTCCTCATCGTGTCCCGCCCACTGGTCCTGCTCGAGGCTGGCCTTTCAGAAGCACTCAGGTTGTCCTGTTGTGTGGCTGGGGAATGGAGACAAGGAGTCTTATCCAGATGGAGAAGTGACTCATCCTCCTGGGAAGTACCTAGTGGAATTGCCTAGTACAGGCCCCCTGTGCCCCTCTCCTTCATCTTTGTGATGAAACCACCAACAAAGAGAGAAAGTTTTTACTCATGGGCTCAGTGGACATATTCACTTGGAAATCTTCACCCTGCTTGTTTTTTCTTTAACTTGGGTGGGCAGTCTTTCGTGGGATCACAGCAGTGTCCTCTGCTGCTGGAAGAAACTTGGTATCAACTCCCTGACTTTGCATGGTGTTTTAAGGCTTTAAAAAAAAAAGACCTGGCAACTATGGCCCCACATGGGCATGACCAGGAACTTGCTTTGTAAGGTGTTGTTCAGCTAGGAAGAGTATTCCAAGTACATTTTCTTCCATGCCAGACCCAGCTGCTAAGAACCACTGCAGAGATATTCCTTCTCCTTACGCCGTCGGGCTCAGGGAATCCCGGTAACGTACGAGTAATTCTGAACAAAGTGTGCTGAAGCAGGCTGATGAGGCTGGTTCAGGCAGGGGGAACTGGGCAGAGCCCTGACATTTCAGTGACTGGTGAGGTTATTTGAGGGGAAAGCACTGGGAGCCCGGCGCCCAGCAGCCAGTGCCGGCAGCAGCCTCTCCCGCGAACCGCGTTGACTCCGCTGGCTCAGGACAATGGCAAATGGGCTGAAACATTGACAGTTTCCTCACAGACTCTTCCCAGAGTTACTAAAATTAACCTTTTTATTCCCCCCCACTGGAGAAATATAAAGCTCTTACTTTCCTTAACCTCCGTTTCCCACCCAGCAGGCAAAGAGTTTGTCAGTTCTACAGTTAAAATAATATATTAAGGATTTCCAATGGTGCAAGTCAAACTTCACATCTCCTAATGATTCTAGATGCCTTTTTTGTCCTCAGACATTTCAAGTTAAACCTCTATGAAACTGACCTTTTGGCTTGTCATCCTCTGTAAGGACCCCAGAGATGAAACACTTCTTTCAGTCTGTCACTACTGTCCATAGACCGCCCTCCCCATTTCCCCCCTCCTCTATTTTATCAGCAAGAACCCATAATTGAGCCCCTTGACAATAGCAGGACTGTGCATTTCTTTGTCAACAACAATGGGCCGTCCAAGTTCATTACTGGAGATTGTTTAAAAATTGATTCATGGGCCAGTAGTAGTAGCTTATTATACAGCATAAGTGACAGTGTGATCTGGATGGAGGCCAAGTCATTCTTGACCAGTCATGTCCAATTAGAAAGAACATTGCACACATTCCTGTTGGAGCCACATTAATGAATTAGTCCTACCACAAACTGAGAGAAGCTTGCAGGACCCTAATACCTTTTGTTCCTAAGGATAATTCAGTAATTTATAAAGAGAACAGCGCGAAGCACATTAGCAAAAGAACAGTAATCGCGGGACTCAGACAGTCCGTACACTTGTCCTTCATTTCAGGTTTCTGGGGAGTTCTAGTGCCCCCAAGCTCTGAGTTTCTCTGGAGAGCACAGACCTCTGACAGCCCTCCCAGTGCAGTGCTGGTAGTGACCAGGACAGCCTGGGCACATGGAATGTCATCATCCTGCAAAGTCACATCCAAGGACATTATTCTATCCTGGAGCTTCCTCTTTGCTCTGCAAATGGCACTGGTGTAACTCCACTGAGCTGTGTCTGCCTCACGCCTGGGGGAATAGGAGAGAAGAGCAGTCGAGGCACAGTTTTCAAGTTTAGAAGTCTGGAGCTGGTGTTTAAGGTCTTAAATTGCAAAGCAAATTTTGAGTTGTGCCGAAATCAATTTAACCTGCATGGAGCAGCTCCCAGGGACTGGGAGGCTTCAGGTTATTTGGGACCTCAGACATGCAGTGGTGAGAACAGTCTGTGAGTGTAAAATCCTTGCAAAGGCTGTGTGAGGAGGAAAGATGAGAAAAAGATGTGTCCAGCCAACCTGATGCTGACCAAGTCCATGAGAGGAAGCCAGGAATGCTGTCAGCTGACATCTGAAGGATGCTGAGGAATTTCTGGGGTAGGTACAAGTGAATGCAATCCATGGATTGAATTATTTTAGCAAAAGGCCCTTGCACTTTGGGAACTGCAGGAAGAAGGAATTGGAAATAGTATAAATTGCCAATCAAGCCAAGGTTAGCAATGTTCTCTGTTACAAAGCCGACTCCCAAGAGGAATCTCCTCCCCAGGACTGTTTACAAGTTAACTGTACAAAGCTCAGTGTAGTGTTACCTACTCAGGGGATATGATCACAAGCAGTTACTGCTGCCACTGTCATCTAATATATAACAATTTTTGACATGGAGCAAGTTCTGCCTATTTCTCAGGAAATGTCCTTCATTAAGGACCACAGAAACCCATGATTGTTTGGCCCACATGTTCTCAAGTAGCATTAGTGATAATAAATGTAGTAGCAGTACAGCAATGTCAGCTTCCTAACGACATAGTAATATATGGACTTCTAAAATCTACCTGTGCACATGGAAAATAAGTAACTCACAGACAGCAATATCAAGCAACCATTATTTTAATAAAAAATTATCATCAAGTGTGTGTTGTGGCTGTCACTCAGCAGCCTGCGACATTTTAATGCTCACAGCTTCAAAAGACCTGTGATCATTGATCTCCAGGCTTCCTGTCTATGCAAGGTTTTAAAAATATGCAGTTCACCATAAATGCTACATCATACCTGAATAGGTTGTGCAGTTTTAACTTTGTGTAATCAGAAATGTAGAGAATATAGACAAATAAATGACTGACTATGTTTGCCAATATCTCAAAAATCAGAAGAAATAGCATTTTGTCTCTAATCTTAACATGGTCACAATTGAAACTGTGGATAGTTAAAAATTCAGGGATTAGTTTTGCTACTAAAATGTGTTTACATATCTATTCTGAATGGAGCCTCCATCATTGTAAAGATGGCTAAATAAACTTTTGCTTTTGAATGAGAACAAATATTTTTTGGTAAACAAGGATTCCACTCTGCATTCACTATTGCACCATTACCATCAGTAAAATAGGTCTGAAAATTAGAGTGTACAAACACACATTTATTCATGTTAGAGTACATACCAAGTGCACACACATGCTGAAGGCTTGCTGAACTGCATGATTACATTCTTGTTCACCAGTCTGATGAGACAAGGACTAAATAGAGAGCTTTGGCTCCTCTTCAGATTCAGTGACTTTTGAGTTTCTATCATGATTTATGAATTTTGTCTTTTATATCCTGGTCTGGCAAACTGTGGTGCTCATGTGTTACTGTTCTTTCTTTTTTTTTTCTCCTCTGATTACAGTTGTCAATCCAGAGGCATGAATTCTGCCATCTTCAATTTTAAAATTATAGGGGAAAAAAAGGTGCAGAGGTATTAGAAATCCATTTGTCTAACCAATACGTCAATTTTTGGCTTCAAACTGATCTGCAAGGGATTAAAAAAATTCTATCTCCATCTATCTCCATATGTCAAGTCTGTTCTGTAAACAGAGTAGACTTTCTGAAGGTGTCCAGTACTGCAGGCATCCCAATCTGCTCAGCAAAACCACCTCACTGCATCCTGACCTTGCTGCTGGAAATGTTTCCTAATGGCTACAATGAATGCAGACACCATTACTGCTTGTGCTGCTCTAAGGACGTGGAGAGAAGATCATTCCCTTCTTTACCACTGCAGTTTTTTATATATTTAATATAATATATTTTATTTTATCCCATTTCCACTTGTCCTCTTCTCCTTATGCTAGGCAATCCCAGTTTGTTCTCTCTTTCCTTGTAGGTTATGACTGATTTTTTTTTACTATCAGCTGCCCATTCCTCTGTGCTTGAACTCAGACTTGTAATTAGAGCTTCCACCAGCAGACAGGAAGGCACATAGGTGAGTGTTTCCAGATTCCAAATCTTAGAGTTGAGATTTACTACTCTGTTATTTGTAAAAGCTGCAAAAAGCTGCAGGGAACCTGAAGTGGGATCAGCTGAGGAGGGGAATCACCAGTTATTGAACAGAGTGTGGTGTCTGCAGGTCATTGAACAGTGATCATAATGGCTCCTCATCCACAATTAATTGTCACCTGCATTTATATTCTCCTTTGCCCTGCCCTGTTCCTTTTCATTGTACTATGCATGGACATTTTGTACTGAATCGTTCACAATATTGTGAGGAACAGGATGGGCAGACTAACTCAACATATGTCAAGTTGCATGTGAAATAGTGTCTAGAGTGTTTAATAAAATTATAGACAGTTATTTACTGTCTCAGAGAAGTTTTAAGGAAAATAAGTTTTTGTTTCTCAAGGTGAGCCATTGATTGCCTTTTGTATTCATTGAGTATAAATGAGATCCTGTCTTGTACAGAAGAAAACTTCCTCTTTTATGTGTAGGGACTTTCACACTCTAGATCATCACCATGGCTTTATCCCTTCCTTGTGCCCAGCACTGAACATGTCTTTTCATTTTTAGCAATATTTTAATCAATAAATGAAACAAGAGTGTATTTCTGGGCTGGTCAGAAACTCTGTGTCACAGCAGAAACAGCAACTGAAGGCAATCATCTCCCAAAACCAAAGTGCTGACGGGCTTCCGACCTTGTCTTAGGGAATACTTAATTTTTGTCATCAATTGTAGAGGAATTCACCTCCTGGGCTGTGAGGGCTGGTGCAGAGGGAGAAAGGAGGCACAGCAGTGGCCACAGGGGCTGACCAAATTCAGATTTCTCCTCTCAATTACAACCAAAGACCATCCTGACCGAGATCTTCTGGGGTAAGCACAGAAGACAATCAATAGAGTAAGAAAGTATGAATATGTTCATTTTCTAGATGGGGAGCTGGCTCATGGGCATGTAGGTATCTATTCCAAAGCCACAACTTAACTTAATTTTCTGCTTATTAGCCCAGTGCTCTGACCACAAAATTGCTCTGGGTGTGAAAGTTCCCATAATGGTGAACCATCAGAAAAACAGGGTCAAACCCTCATTTGCCTGATAAAAAGAAATGGCTGCAGGTCAGGAAGGCGGCTGTGGGGCTTGGAGAGCTGCTTTTGCAGGAAAAGTTGTCCAAAAAGTCTGGTGACTCACAGTGATGCCATTCATCACACCCCCCATCTTTCCTGTGGCCATCCCTCTCAGTGCCAGCTGTCATTTTGCAGGAACACTCCCATAAAAAGGCTAAGGGATAAAGTGACAGGAATGATGCTCAGTCTGAGTGGAGAAATCCATATTGATGGCAAGACAAATATCCTGCACATCTAAAAGTGAAAACAGACGTCAGAAGTCCTATTCCCCACCATGATGGATTAAATTATTCTGTAGTTCAATTAAAAAAATGTTGGATGCTGCAAGCTATTAGAATCTGACACCATCACAAACACTTGAATTAATTTTATAGGGCCAGATGTGAAAACTGACCAGGGGCTTCCCCCTGGAAGTGAATGATGGAGAGTGCTGGACCTGTATGAAGATCACCACAGAATGCACAGAATTCACTGCTGCAGAATGCTGGCTGTGGGCTCACATTCTCTGGGCAGGCTTCAGAGTCTCTTCTCTAGTTTTTCATGTTCTGCATACTGAATTATCACTTGGAAGATGATGAGTATGAACAAAAAATACACCAAAGGTATCTAATCTATTTTTTGCACACTTTAAAATTAAAATTACAGGAAACCATGCAAAAGCAATTACCTTTTAATACATGACTCCCATCTTGGTGTCTGATGCAGAATCTGTTAAAGGCACCCTGCTCCATCTGCACAGCGTGAGGCTTTTGCTGGGTGTGTGCTACATCCCATTCTGGGATGGACAGCCAGATGACAGCGTGCTTGGAAAGGGAGGGCAAGAAAATGAAATGATCTGCATCTAGGGAGTTCTGAACACCCTAATCTCTGCATGAATAGATTTCCATATTTAGTGTACAGAAGATTTTCCCTCCAGCAACAGCCAAACACACAGAGAGGGACAGACATCTGCATGAGAAGAAACTCAGATGGGTGCACACGTTTTGAAACACCTCAGGGTTCCACTGTCTGAAGTGGCAGAGAATGTGGTGATTGCCACAGATGTGGAACCCAGCTCTGCTACATCTGCACCAGGTGTGAGGACTGCACATGGCCCATATTGCCTATATGCAATCATTCCCAAATATATTGTATGAAGGAAGCATTTTAAAGAGGGGATTATAGTGCAGTTCCCTGGGTAGGAAGGGAGGCAGTGCAGAGCCAGAGGCAGGAGGCTCTTTACCCAAACAGGTGAATCCAGGAGAGCTGTTCCCAGCCTCGGAGCAGGGGGTGAATCTCAGGCAAGATCAGGAGCAACGTTATCTAAAGTACCTTGCTGCCAACACCTCCTTTCCCTCTCTGCTCTGAGAATTCCCTCCATACCTTCTGTGCTGGGCACTGGGAGCACTTTCAGTGCTGTATTTCCCCTGAGCTGACTGAGGCTTTGCCAAATGGGATTTTGTTCCCTTTTGGCGAGTTTTCTGTTAGCTTTGCAGCAAGGGTGTCACATCTTTTCTTTAGCTGGGTGTGTTACACTCGATTGCATTAAGGTGTATCTGATGGCACTGACATAGAGGGAGATTCAAAGTCTTGCAACGTGTTCCGGCACAGACAGCATTATGAATTTACACACAGCGCTGTTTAGATCTCATATCGAATATCCTCTGGCATCAGATCTGAAATTAATTCTGTATGGCAACCAAATAAACGCTCTATCTGTCTGAATAGCAAAAAATGAAGAGAGAAAGAGCTTTGCTGTATCACCAGCTCCAATCTGGACAAATGGCAAACGTCCCAGCAGACAGGCAGCCCCACTGCTGCAAGCCCTGTGTTGCTCCCACAGCCCTCTACCTCTCCCCACAGCTTCTTTTCCTCTCTCTTGCCTGGGCTCCCTTTTTTCCATGAAGGACTTTCCAGTCATCCTGATGCTGGAGTGTCTCTCCACCTTCTGGAAGATGAACAATGGTCTTGTCCATCTCCTTCCACTGCTTTGGATGGTGATGGGATGTGTCTGCCTGCCCTCAACAGAGCTACAGTGATAGCATTTGCTTAGGCACAGGCAGCAAATTTGGTAAATCCAAAACCCTCTCTGTGTCCACAGCATGTGAAATTATTATGTTCCCCCACTAAAAATTTTCCAACTTTGGAAGGCGACCAGGATTATACTTCACTGAGCTGCTCTGTGCCTGTATGGACATTTCCACATAATGCCATTAGCTCCCAGAGCTCCCTGAACTCACTCCAGAGCTTCCCAATGTGATTCTCTGGTGTGGAAGGTGACGTGTAGATGTAAAACATCATTGTTGGCCTGTCTGTAAGGATACAATGGAGCATTAAAATTTAGTGTTCTAGTTTCTGCACATGATTTCAGACAGCGTGTTAAAGGAGCTGGGTCATTGCTTTGATAGCTCTGACTGTGAATTGCTCGGGTCTGCTCAAGCATGCGACCCCTCCGTGAGCCACTCTGCGTCTGACAGTGCCACAAATCTGGGGTCCCACAGCACAGCTCCTCCAGCTACACCTCTCACCATGGGCTGCTCCACATGGAGGAGACCCAGCTGCTGGTGCTTGCTGAGACCCTGTGTCCCCCTGATTGTCCTGGGAGGGTTCCAGCTGTCTGGAGTGGTGCTGCTCTCCCCTCCATCCCAGCAAACCCTGCAGCTTCAGGACCAGCTGAGCATTGAGAGTTTATTGGCATCCAGCTCCAGCTGAGTGGGGATCATTTCTCCCTCCACCCTCACCGAGGGCTCTGCAGAGGCCAAAAGGGGAGAGGAATGCACAGCCAGATCTTTCTGGCAGCTGCTTTTAGTGCAGATTAACTCAGTGCTTACCCCCTCGCTAACTCCAAGCACCTTGGAGCTCCATGCTGCCCAAAGAGGCTTGCCCTGCTCCGGGGGCTGTATTTGGAGATGCTCTCCACATCCTCATGATCCCATGAGGGAGGAATTACAGCTGTGGGTCAGGCTGTGCCAGCACCTCGACCGAGCCTGTCCAGGCATTGCTGAGGGCAGTGCTGTGTATCTGAGCTGGATAAACCAGAAAGTTTGGAGAACCCCAAGAGGAGGTAAAAGAAAGCCCTGTTAAATCATTGCTTTTCAAAGAACCTACCCTGGAGCTAGCTAACTGATCCTGTCAGATCTTTCCTAAGTCAGATAAGAAAAATAATCTGGCAGTAGTCATCAAAGGCAGAATGATGCATTAAAAAGTCCATTGTGAGGAGACCTTGGAATCAAAGGTAGAGGGCTTGCAGGCAAGACTGGTGGGACCCACAAGCACCAGCCCCATGGAAATTTCCACTCCCTTCCTGGTTGCAGGAAGCAGGTTTGCCCCGCTGCCTTTGACTGAGAGCTGCTTTTCCATGGACAGCAGACACCTCCTGGCTTCCCTGTCTCACATGGTGCCTCATTTCCAGGGAAAGAGGGATAAGGAAAGGCAATTAAGGCAATAGCCAATCCTTTGCTATTATTTCAGCTCAGGTAAAGACAAGGGTCTTGATTTATCCTGATTACCCTTTCCCAAACTCCTGCTCTTGATCCTGTTGGGGACATGACTGGGGCAATGCAGAGGGGTGATCTGAGCCAGTCTGCCTGCTTTTATATTCTGCCTTTTCATGGCATTATAAAAAATAACCAACAACTACATGGTGCTTTAAACACTAACTTGCCCTCACACTCCCTTCTGAGGTAGATAACCTGCATTTACAGTCTGTGAAAATGGGATAAAAATGTTCCCTGAGATGCTTTATCCCTTGAAGCTCTGTGCTTCTCACCCATACACGTGTCTAAGCAGTGCCTGAGTCAGAACTGGCCAAGGAAGGTTGGGATCCTCTCACTGGATGGAGTGGAAAAGAAACTAGGACAGAGCAGCAGAATTGAGAGCTCTGCAAGCACAAGGCATTGCCACAGGATGCACCTCGTCAGAGCCAGAGATCTTGTCTCATGTTGCCACATGTCACACACTGTACATAAATCAGTTTGGTTTTGGCTGCCTGCTACTCCTCTTATAATCTCTTGTGTATCTTTCCATGTATAATTATGAGTCAGGCCCTTGGAGGAGAGCGAAAGTCATTAAATGTCCTGCTGGCATTTCCTTTGAGGAGAAACTGCATCTGCCACTGGAGATGCTGGAGAAAGATGTGGAAAAAGGAGAAATAAAAAGAGGTGGAGAAGCTACACCTCTAGGTTAAAATCCAAAAGTAAGCAAACAGCTTTTAATTCCATTCACTACCTGTTTGGAACTCAGTTCCAATGAAGAAAAAAAACCAAAAAAACCAAACCACAAGTCATGAAAAACCACCACCAGTGAGGAGAGAGGTTCCAGATAATCTCCATCCTCTCCTCCCTTCTGACATGTTGGTGTTATCTTGGCTGCTGAGCAATCTAAGATGACAATAACACCTCATTCCTGCTTTGCACTGGTGTCAGAATGCCAGTTTCCTATTCCCAGACTGAGGACAGGGTTTGTGGACATCACCTGTGGAGTGACACTGGACCTTCAGGGCCAGGCTGTGAGAGGTCCCTGCTGTTCCACAAGGGTGGGATGTGAACATGGGGATGAATAATTCAGGGCACACATGTCCAAGCCATAAAAAGGTCTGTTAGGGGCCTCTATAGAATTTATCTGGAGTTACAGACACACTGTAGCTCCTGTATCTGTGCTCTTACAGGGTTTGAGTCCTCACCTCGCTCCACAGTGAAAAAGAAAAAGGTTGAGGAAAGGCAGCTCATGGTGCTGATGTCCCAGATGCCACAGTGGGTAAATATCACGGGCAGTGCCTGAGGAGTTCTGCTCCTGGACTGGCTGCCAGGTGTTCCAGTGGTTTTCCAAGAGAAAGGAAGGGGAATAGCCAAATCAGCTGTGGATAGATAGTCAGGACTCACCTCGCCTAATTGCAGATGTCTGTATGGAAGATGTCTGCTCCTGAGCTGCCAAGCAGGGCTTGTTTCATCAGTCAGATGCAGATACTGAATTAAAGAGGCTCTGAGAAATCCAGTTTCTCTCCCCTGATGAGAAGAGGAGCCTGGGGCTGGCTCAGCTGGAGCAAGGGGCTGGGCAGACACCGGCCTGTGATCAGGTGAGTGTCACCTCTTTGTCCCCTGAGCACGCTGCACTTTGGTTGGTACTCCAGGAGCAGAAATCATTTTCAGGGAAAAATGATTCTCTGGGTGTAGCAGAAGCCTTGCTGGCCATGCTGCACTGGTGTCCACTCCAGCCCAATTTCACAGTGCCTGGAGCTGGCAAAGTCCCTCCTGCAGGAGAGCCTGGAGGGACAGAAGCTGCAGAGGCTGCCAAGCTCCAGCTTGGCATGAGCAGCTGCTCCCAGCCACAGGAGGGGATTGCTTGTAAATGCCACATCCTGGAAACAGCAACTTTTCTTCAGCCAGGGTTCGTGTTTACATTTTTTCACAAATATTTAAGTCTCTTTAAAAGCTGGTTTGGTCTTATCTTGCTGTTTCCTCACCACAAAATTGTCATGAGCAGTTATTAGTTTAAAAAACATTTAAATTTTTTTTCCCTAAGGGGAAAAAAATTCAAAATCAAAATCAAGCATTTTGGCTTAACGTACCATTTAGTGCATTCAAACACTAAGATTTTGGAAAAAATGTATTGAAAATATGTCCACATGCCAACACTTCCAATTTATAACATTTTGCAGGGTATAATTTCCAGAAAAATGATGGTGATTTAGCTTTTCATTGAAGTTTTAGGAATAAATAATTGAAACAAGAGAATATCCTGCAAGTGGGAAATTCTGTTCTAAAGAGGTGTATTCATGATTGAACCAACTGTTGTGCAGAAAGCCATAGTCTGATTTGTGTAATGACCCTCACAAACACTATTGAGAGATCGAATGTATTGCTACATAATTACAATCAAATAGTGACTGTTCTCCATCATTTATAACATCTTCCTTGTGCTCTCAAATGAGCTCATAGCATTTGTGAAACTAAAGTGCTCTCACCCTCTGCTCCTTTTAAATATTTGGAGCTATTTAAAACTCCTGAGGGAAGGGATTTAAATTAGCAAAAGAAAAAAAGAAGGATTTTTAAATAAAACAATTATTCCAGCGACCGCTGTTCATATTAATCAAGAACAGTTTCTTAGCTGAGTTTTTGTTTACCAAACTCACATTTCCTTGCTCCATGCTAATTATGAGGATTGTTAGATTATGTATTTGGAGGTTTTGCTTGATTGTTTGTTTCCAAACAAGGTTAAAATAACTTTGAGAGCACTTGATAATGAAAAATTACCTCCTCACCTTCTTACCTGAGTTACTGACACTTCTTTCTTGCTTTCTTATCCATTTTCACTTACCATGGCCCAGATATAAGAACAGAGCCCAACCAAAAAGCATTTAGCCAGTGCTTTTTATAGCATTTCATCTTTAAATGCTCCAAAACCCAGCCTGAAGATGTGCAAACATGCAAGTTTTAGAGGTTTATCGTGTAATTACTTTTGCTCCATAATCAGGGTAGAGTTATTTCAACATTATTTTACATGAGCATACATAGGAAAATCTTTCTGGAAGTGTCTTAATGCCTATAAGAGAAATGTTTTCTTTACCATCACGCAATGAATCAGGGAAAACTTCAGACTTGATAAGAGTCAGGTGGAGATTTTCCTTAATCTGGTTTTATATTATGTGATGCATAGCAGGGCATTTCTAGATCTCCCCTCAGGAGCATTAATTAGAACAAATGCAATTAGTCTATGGCATCCTTATTAAGGCAGAATTCTTACATTAATCAGTAGAAGGTTTGCTGAATTAAAGGATTGTCCCAGGTCTTGCCATAAGACAATACTGAGTTGGCACAGGGGCCAGAAAGGATTTAGGGGACAGAGCCAGGAAAATCTGCTGAACAGGAAGAACGAACAGAAACTTGAATTTTTAGGACCATCTTTATTCTGGGGTGAATCTTGTGTGCCATGGTTGACTCCAGATGGCTTCAGAAGAGTTTGTCACAGAGCTCATCTGCTCATGGAGGGCTCATCTGTACCAGCCAATAGGAGGAGCTGAAAATTCCCACACAGGTGGGACTGTGACCTTCCAGGAGCTCAAAAAACAAAAAACAAAAAAACAAAAAAATAAAACAAAACAAAACAAAAAAACAAAAAAAAAAAAAAAAA
>PYHW01010656.1:3434375-3468651 GCA_013186435.1 Turdus rufiventris | reverse complement strand
TCAGTCTGGAGATGGCACCGAGCTGGGTGGGAGTGTTGATCTGCCAGAGGGCAGGAGGGCTCTGCAGGGATCTGGACAGGCTGGGTGGATGGATGGATGATGGATGGATGGACAGATGGATGGATGGATGATGGATGGATGATGGATGGATGGATGGATGGATGGGTGGATGGATGGATGGATGGATGATGATGGGTGGTTGGATGGATGGATGGATGATGGATGGATGATGGATGGATGGATGGATGGATGGGTGGATGATGGATGGATGGATGATGATGGGTGGTTGGATGGATGGATGGATGATGGATGGATGATGGATGATGGATGGATGGATGGAACAAGGCCAGTGGTCTGAGGTTCAACAAGACCAGGTGCTGGTCTGCACTTTGGCCACCACAATTACCTGCAGAACTCCAGGCCAGGGGCTGAGAAGCTGGAAATTGGCTCAGTGGAAAAGAACCTGGGCTGGCCAACAGTGGCCAATCTGTGCCAAGAAGGCCAATGGCACCTGGTCTGTATCAGCAGTAGTGTGGCCAGCAGGACCAGACCAGTGATAGCCACCTGTGCTGGGCACTGGTGAGGCCAAACTAACTCTGAGTGCTGTGTCCAGCTCTGGGCTCCTCAATTTGGGAAGGACATTGAGGTGCTGGAGCCACTCCAGTTGATGAAGACACCACCCTGCATGATCCCTGCCAGTAATTTCAATGCAAGTCCTTCTTGCTTCCACAAGAATTTACCTCTTTAATGTAGAGGGGTGATAATGTCCTTCCCCATAGGCTGAAGAACCCTGATAAAGCCAGAAGAGCACTTGGTGAGACAAATGGATCAATAATCATGAAGCGCATTACCAGGCTTTACCAGACATCCCAATTTGCTGGAGAAAGAACTCCTGTGCTCAGAGTGGATAGAGCAGAGGAGAGTGAAACAGCCACAGATCCTCAGGAAGCTGGAGATACGCAGCAGGCTGATTGTCACTGAGGTGGTGTCAAATGCCAAAGGTTTTGGAGAGGCAGGAGCAGGTACAGAAACCATTCTTCCTTGGAAACCTTCATTGTTGTCCCAGTGGGCCATCTCGTGTATCTAGCAAATATTGTCATTAAAATTATCACAAATAGTGGCAATGGAGGAGCTGGGGATCAACTACTCTACTTCAGCTGATTGTATTTGGTTTCATAGCTACTAACACAATCCTCTGTATTTCATCCCTGTCTTTGACTCTTCACACCTCTAGGTATTGGTCATGTTTCTGGCTTGTCTCCCATGCTAACCACACTGAATCACTCTCTGCATGTCTCACTCACTCCCTGATCTTTTTTACTGGTGTTTGATGACTTTTTCTCAGAGCTTTCCATGTCTTTTCCATGTTCAAGCACCCCAGTACAACCTGCTGGTGAAAGAGGGGCTGAAGAAGCACTGGTCTCTGGGTGTTCACCAGTGGTGTTGGTGGTACCTGTGGTCACAGGAGACAAAATCTGGTTCCTCCACTGGCCAGTGAACAGCCCATGAAACACCACGGAGGAGGCCTCCACTGGGAACCAATTCAAAGAAAAGCTTGGAGGCACTGCAGGGACCAGACCCAGGACTGGTTGCTCCAGCTACCACACCTGTGGTCAGATGGGGCTGGGTGACCTCTTCAGGCCTTGGGAACAGACATGACCTTTCCTGCTTCCCCTGCTGTGGATACTGCCCATAAAGTGACTCACCGTGGGCAGGGGATTTCACTTCTCTTCCACTTAAAATCTGAAATTCTTTACTGTGAGTGTGGTGGGACACACTGGGAATGGGTTACCCAGAGAAGCTGTGGCTGTCCCATCCCTGGAAGTGCTCCAGGCCAGGCTGGATCATCCTGGTCTAGTGGAAGGGGCAGGGGCTGGAACTGGATGATCTTTAAGATCCCTTTCAACCCAAACCATTCTGTGATTCCATGATCCATCCCCAGCACAGACATGCCACACAAAGAGCATTCCAAGGTTTGCTGCTCCCAGCTTTTCCTCCTTTGGGCTGCTGGCTCCTCCATCACAAGTGCCCAGAAGTCCTGTGGGAGACCTGACTGAGAGAGGGTTGTGCTTTCCCTGGAGATGTCTCCAGTAGGGCAGCTTGCCTGGCTGGACTGGTGTCCCTGTGAGCTCCTGAGATGAGAACTGAGCTAATAAATGACCAGGCACAGAGATGGGCAGCAGAAAAGAGGTCTGAAGCACTGTTTCCACCTAGTGACATTCAAAACATGTTGTGAGGAAACTGTTCAGTGTTTGTAACACTACAGTGACACAGAGGAAGGGTTTGTTTTAGATCCAGCGAGTGCATCAGTGACAATCCTGCAGCCTGCCTGCCAGCTCAGGGAGTGCAGGCTCCTCACACCTGAGTCACCTTTGTTAGTCCCTAACACACAGCCAGTGCCTCTCTGCTTTATATAATCAGTCACTGCATAACTCCCATTCATTTGCATTTGGGAGGACAAAAGGCTGCAGATTAAGGTGCTCTTTAGTGTTTAATCCTGCCCTCCTAGGAACAGAGACAACACAGCCTCCTCAGAGGCACTATCCTGTGTAATTTTTCACAAGCAAAATCCTGGCTGTGGTGAGGTTTCATCCTCAGCTGGAACCAGAATATGCTTTGAGGCACGAAATGTCTACAAGCAGTGCCATCACGTTCACCTCTGTTTTGGAGGAGGCTACAGATTTCATGCCCTGTGGGGATGGCAGCCTGCTCAAGGACTGATCCTGCCAGCCCTGCGTAGAGCAGGCACTGCCTTACCCTGCCTGTTGGTTCCCGCAGAGCACTGACAGAGTAGGATGCTCTTCAAGGTGAAGGAGTGCGTGGGGGGATCAGCCCTGGATGGAAGAGTTTTAATGTGAAATAAGATCAAACATCACTGCCACACCTCTACCTCCAGCAGTTTCAGCCTACACAAGAAAGGGGAACGTGCAGAGGAGCAGAGTCCAGGTACTGGGGTAACTTCTGTAAAGGGTTGGAGAGGGAAGGAATATGAACAAGAAAAAATTAAAACTACAAAAAAAGCAAAGAAAGTAGAAAGGGAAAAAAATATAAAAATAAAGGAAAGAAAAAGAAAGAATAAGGAAAAGAATGTCTGGAGCTGAAAATTATATTTGGCTCTCTACTGACATGCATGGACCTAATTGGATTTATTGCCTGAGCAGGAAAACTTGAAAAAGATCATGGCAAAAGAAAATGATTTGATATTAACACATACAGTACATTTCAATGTAAGAATACTAAAGAATACTGTACATTAATATATTAACACAATACATACAATACTAAAGAATACAGTACATTTCTGTGTAAGAATACTAAGAATACTAAAAATTTTGAAGTTAACACATATATAGTACATTTCAATACAGGTATCAGGACTAGCAATACAGTTAAGATTTGGAAAAACTTTGTAAACCCAGAAGGGTTTTAAGTCCAAATGTGATTTGGTGTGCCCAGTCCTGATTTTTATACCCCAGGTTTTGAAAACATAATGTGAAAGGATAGTTTGGGAGGGTCTTCTTCCCCTTGATTGGAAACCTTGAGGAGAGTGGAGGAAGACAGAGTTCCCCCACTGGCCCCTGGCGAGGAAGAAGGGAGATTTTCCCTTCACTTCTTTGGGCTGCTGTTGACAGACTCCAAGCAGTGGAAAACCTGCACTGGGCAGATTTGCCTGCATCCTTCCAGTGAAAGACAACTGGAGCAACTCACGGGTTAGGAGGGTCCATGTGTGCTGTTCCTCTTCACTGCTTGAGCAGCATTTCACAATCAGAGCCATTGAATTCCATTTCTCAGTGTCACTCAGTCACCCTAGCCCAGTGTGGCTCCCTGTGCTGCTTTCAGAGAAAATGAAGTTGTCCATACTGTGAATGACAGGATGCAGCCAAAGGAATTTGCATCAGAAGAGGGACTTGGCCTCATTCCTTCAACAATTGGAGAAGCACAGTGGCTCCTGTAGGTGTCAGAGCAAAAGGAAAAAAGGACCTCTTCCATGGGCAGTGAAATGAATGAATGGCTCCTGAAGAGTTTGTCTCACCCTATTTAACCCCTCCTTCCCTCCACATCTCCCACCTTGCAGCAGCATGCTCTGTAGTCTGAAGGGCAGCCCTGGTGAAGTACAACTCTTTCCCTGCCCTTCATGCCCTTGATTACTTTAATCACACTTCTTGTACTGTGGAGAGGGAACTGAGCCACTTAAAGCAAATCTCTCCAATGACAGTAGGGATCTAGGGACAAATTAATCAATTCCTGAAGAAAATCTAAAAAAATAAAAAAAAATACAAGCAGGTGTATCACCCGAATTTCTCTATCAGTTCAAAGGGTGATTAGCTCAGATGTAGACATCTGACATTCTGTGCTGGAAACACCTGAAGCTGGTGAAACCAATCCCACTGTTAGAAAGAGCTGGGGAGTTTTGGCGAGGATCTGAGAGCCAGGCATGTAGGTGGGCAGGGAGGGAGGGCAGGATGCAGCTTGCAGGTAAGACACTGCATATCACACTTGTCTGCAGGAGGAGGTCTGTACGTGAGAGAGGTGGCCAGGTCCTGTCAGCAGCAGGGGAAATGGGCTGTGCACAGCCAGAGGAGCCCAGGGAGAGAGTCACACCTGGATGGCTGCAAATTGAAATATTTTCCTAGATTTATTGAGCCAACACCTCCTAGCAGCTGAGGATCCATCATGGTAACTTGGCTAGGAAAAGGGATCATTCAGAAGCCATCCTTCCTGATGCTTCCAGCACGCCCCTCACAAAAACTCTGGGCATCCTTTTACTTCTAGTGAAACAGGTTGCTAGTGGCAAGAAGGAATTCAGCATTCCTGCGTCCAAATCGTTTCACCAGAGTCCAGGAGCTCATGTGTCCACCAAAAATTGTGGGGAAAATATCCTTCCACCCTCAGGACCAGGAAGAATGGATGCTCTTAGAGCATTGCAGTGTCTTCGTGGAGCTGCACAAATGCAAGCAAGGCTGCTGCTTGGAGAGAGCCCAAACTGGGTGGAATCAGATTGGTATCACTCCTGGATGCAAAGAGGTTTGCACTGGGGGTAGAGAAGGGACCTGAACTGCTGTAATTAGATTGTCAGATCTCCAGAGCAGGATTCAGCTCATGAGGCATTTTAACCCTTTCTCCTAATATTGTGGTGTACTAACTCAATTCTTGCTGCAAAAGCTGGGAAGATTTGTAATGCATGGAAAGGGACCCTAAATTTCTGGTCACTGCAGCTCTCTGATGCTAGTATTATTTATGGAAGGCTTAGCACATTTCCAGCTGTCCTGTGGTTAAGACCAGGCCTTGCACCCTATGAGAATCCCTTGGGAGAGAACCAGTCCCTGGATGTGCAGGTCACTTGTGGGGTTTGGGGGGAGGAACATTTAACGCTGCAGGATTTCCTGGGCAGGGCCAATGTTTCCCCAGCAGCACCCATGCCTCTGTGTAATGCCGCTGCAGGTAAGATTTAGGCAAGAAATGTTGGGATTCGTTGCTGTCCTGTTACAGCACGAAGGAAGGATGAGTTTGGAGCCATGCCAGAGTGTTTCAGGCTGACTCAGCAGGGACAGTTTAGTGATGGAGGCGTTGCAAAGCGTGGATTTGACACCTAACTCTGCCATAGCACTGTGTGACCTTTAACAAATCACTTTCCCATGATGTTCCTTGATCCCTTGCAGTAAAACACGGCCGGTAACACTTCCTCAGTCATACTTGTCTCTTCGGATTGTCACCTTTTCAGGGCAGGGAATGAGGTTTCACACTGTGACAAGCAGCTGCTGTCTGGAATAAAACAGCATTCAGAGTTATGCTAAGTGACCTTAACATTCATGACATGCTCATTGCTGTGGTTTTCCCACTGCTCACATATTCCCTGCCTGGGACAGTGAAAATAAATACTGTCCCTTGTGCCATTTCAATAAACACATTCCTGATTCCTTGAAGGGTCTCCTTGGTTTCTTGTCAGGTCTGATTCCCCACCATGCTGCCAAGGAGAAGGGGCAAATGTTGGAGAGGAGGAAGACACAAATTTTTCTCTACCGAAGTATGACAGCTCTGATTATCTTTTGACAAACTCTGCCATGTTTAATCACACACTGCCTCAGCTACAGAGCCCAGCTGCTCCCCATCAGCTCACATGGGTTTACATGCCAGCAGGCACAAAATCTCCCCCCACGCTTCTCATGAGCTGAGAGCTCTATCTGAAGAGATTGTGGTCTATTTTCACTTTGCTTGTGAAAGCACAAATTCACATTTTCCTAACCAGGATGTAAATCTGTTTCCCTGAACCTGAAGATGATTTCTGGTCCAAAGAAGGGTCCTAATGAAGCTTCAGCAGTGCAAGGCCAGGGCATCTCACCACAGCTGTCTCAGGAGTGCTGCTCTCCTGCTGCCCAGCAAAGGTTGTCCAACATTCTGCCCCTGAGACACTTGATGGTTTTGATGCTGCTGACCAAATAATGATTTGAACCCCATTTCAAAACTGCTGCCCCTCATGCTGGAGACAGGGGAGCTGCAAATTTCAGTGCACCACAGCTCTCACATCCTGCCAGAATCCAACCAAGCTGCCCTTCACAAAAAACTTGTTCTAGGAGAATAGGAGAGCAGACTGGATAAAGAAGAAACAGTATTTCCCTGAAATCTGAGTCATAGAAACAATTAAATTGGAAAAGACCCTGAGATCACTGAGTCCATCCTATGACTGAACATCACATGTGCCACCCAGACCATGGCACTGAATGCCACATCCATTCTTTCCTTAAACACCTCCAGGGACAGTGACCGTGCCACCTCCCTGGGCACCCAACCAAGCCCTGGGCTCTCGGATTTTCCAGGAATGTGGCGTGTGGAGATTGTGTCAAAGGCTTTGCTTAAGTCCAGGTAGACACATCCACAGCCTTCCCCTCGTCCACTAGACAGGTCACCTGGTCATAAAAGGAGATCAGGTTGGTCAGGCAGGACCTGTCTTTCCAAAACCTTTGCTGGCTGGGTCTGATCCCTTGCCTGTCCAGTATGAGCTGTGTGATCACATTCAAGATTATTTGTTCCATCACCTTGCTGGGCATTAAGGTCAGGCTGACAGGTCTGTACTTCCCTGGATCCTCCTTCCAGCCCTTCTTGTGCATTCATGTCACATTGGCACCTCCAGCTAAGACCCCTCCAGGTCTGATGATTAATGATGGAGAGGATCTTGGTGAGCTCTTTTATCAGCTCCCTCAGCACCCTTGGATGAATTCCTTCCCATCCCATTGGTTTGTGAGCATCTAAGTCGCTCAGCAAGTCACTAAATCCAAAACCTTTACACTTTATGAGCAGTTCTAGCAGCAGGCAAGAGAGAACACACTGATCATGTCGCACTGCTGGAAGGTGCTTGCACAGATTACAGCAATGTACGAATAGGAATAAAATAAGTAGAGTAAAAAACTCATTAAAATTTCCTCTTGCACCTCAAAGAAATTCTCTAGCTGGAGCTTTCTTCTCCCATGACAGAGGATGCTCACCTATGGATTAGGGCTGTGTCTTGCTTTGAAACCTCCATCTCTGGTGGTCACTATTTGTAACCAGATCCACAACCCCACATGACAGATGTCCCATACCTGAAAGTGTCCTTGAATTACTGCCCTGGGGGAATCTAAAAGCTTGGTCCAAATTAGCTCTTTAGGCAGCTGCAGAGAGCAACTTATCTGTCCTACTTTAGCCAGCTTTTTTTTTAGGGTGATACCCAATCTCCTGAAACAAGGAGATCCCAGGGTATCTCCATCACCTCTAAGGCACCTCCTCCCTCCTCTGGTCTGCTTTGAATCTGTTGCCTGACAGCTTCATTAGATGTCCATTGTCTAGACTAGAAGAACACTTACATGGCTGTAAATGTGCTTTCCACACATGGGGAATGTAATTTATCCCCATTTGAGTGTCATTCACTCTGCTGTGACTGTAAATGTCCTTTCCACACATGGGGAATGTAATTTATCCCCATTTGAGTGTCATTCACTCTGCTGAAGGAAGCCCAAGCCTGGCTCTGCTCTGTGTTCACTCTGACTCCCTCCACTGTTTTGGAGTTGAGGCATTACCCCTGTGTGCTCCAGGATCCCTCTCTGTGGAGAACCTGAAGTGCTGGTGTGGGTTCTGCCACCCTCCAAACTGGTCTGAGAGGGAAATGGTCCAGCTCAGCTCAGCTCTGCTGTTTACTTTAATTAGATATAAAATCTGCACCCCTTCCAGGGTCTGAAGGCAGCTTTCCCATCAGTCCTGACCTGATTTGCCACTGTTAAGGCACACGTGGATGGCAGTGAGAGCTTTTCTTTGTCAATAAATCCCACACACAATGGACGGCAGGAAAGGGGAGATGATCTGAGGAGCTGGGGTGGACAGGGAGACAATTCCAAGCTTCTGCTCTCCAAGGGCTGCCAAGTACCTACAACTCTCATTTCGCAAATGTGCAATCTTTAGCTCCTTTTATGTGTCCCCAGGCAGTCTCATAGACACCATCTGAAGTCTGTGAGAGCCTGGCTGATTATGGGTCTGCTCCAAAGCCCTCTGAAGTCAGTGGGAGTCTTTCCCCTGACTTCACTGTGTTTAGGGCAGGCCTGGATGACTATCCCTCAGGTTAGACAGTTTAATCATCCATTCAGCAGTACACAAAGCAGATCACATACACTTTTAGCCTGCATTGTATGGTGTTATGAAACGAGAAGATTATTTGATATGATTCAGAGATAGCACAGGTATAAGGTAAAAAAAAAAAAAAATCACACCTTTGATGTTTTACATTACACTTCAGTTATTCCTTGAGGGGCAAATTCTCGTCACCTTACCCAGGTGAATACTGCATTCAGTAATTTGGTCAAAAACATTCCATCAACCTTCTTTTTAATAGAAAATGTTGAGGGAGGGGGGGAACAGGGGCGGAAATTCAGCTTGATGGAGATTTCTGCCAAACAGGACCAAAAAGAAAAGGCAAATTCATGTTTTCCTTCTTTCAGCAATCAGAAGAAAGAAATTAGGAACAGAAATTAGTTTTGAAGGGATTTTCTAACAGGGCAGTAAAACTAGTCTTTTGACTCTCTGAAAACCAAGGAGAAACAACAATTTCCCAATGATTGCAGTCTCCATCTGGCACAGCTATTTCTAGCTGAGGTTTCAGCCTTCCATGGACTATCAGCCAGACCTGATTCTCATCTTGACTCTCTTTGGTCAAGCTACAACACGAGCCTTTGTCCCTCTTATTATGTGTTCTATCAGAACAAGACTGACAGGACCAGCTTCTACTTTTGAGCTGGGCAGAATTTAGGTACATCACACAGTGAGGTAAGAGCTGCAGGGTTTGTAGGGCTTTACCTCAAGAAACCTGATGAAGATTTTTTTTTTAAATCTCTAGAAATACAGAGAGGGCAAGGGCGGGGATACATGTAGTTTCATAGAACAGTGTTGTATCATTTGAACCATTCCTAAAGAAAATTTAGGATAAAAAAAAAATAATAAAAAGGCAATAAAACCTTCTGTGGCCGAATTCCACGGACTCACTGAACGACAGTGCAAATCAAAGCCTCCACCTTCAGATGAGAAGCAAACCACAATCCATGGCCAGTGGCAGTGATTGAAGCCCCATTTTTTTCAGGAGTTGGCGGGCGATGAAACCCAGCGCGGATGCTCCGCTGTGCCTCCGGAATCCCCTCCGCTGCTGCTGGGGGCGGGGGGTTCGGCTCCCCTGGCACAAGATCCCCTTTGTTGGTGGGAGCTGGGTCTCCTCTAGGGGCCGGGGCTGATCCAGCTGTGCTGGCAGAGCCTCTGTAGTGCGGAGCAGCTCAAGCGCAGACCTGCAGCCGCTGCTGGCGGGGCGATAAGGGCAGCGCTGAGCGGAGCTGAACGACCCCGCGCTGGAGAAGAGCCACACGTAGGAGCCAGCAAGCATCTGTGCTGCTGGTCCAAGGCATCTCTGGAAATGCCTCTGCACTGTGCTCCTTTTCCAGCAGGGAATGCCTGGTTTAGGTACCAGGCAGCTGTGTTTGAAGCCATCAGCACAAACGTGGTTTCACAGCGGGTACCTTTCTGGATGCCTAAAAAGAGTGGAGAAAACAAGCAAAGATGAGACTTCGTGTGATGTTTTGGTGACCAAGAGCTGGGGAATGTGGGCTAGCAGTTAATTGGCATGAAATCACTGCTCCCCTAAAGCCAGGATTTCTCTAATGAACTTATTTTACAGGGTGATCCCCAAGGCTATCAGAGCAGAGGATGAAAGCCTGGCGTTTGAGCCTTTCTCCTAAGGAAGGACAATTCTCGCTGACCTCCCTGGGACTGGACAATGCCCCGGGCTTCTGGGCCATCGCCTGACCCGGGCTGGGGAGAGGCTCATTGTCATGGAGAACTGCCCAATCCAGGCATGGCCTTGGCATTTATAGGGGAGTGGGGACTCTCAGGGTGGGACAGCAGGCTAATTGCCTTTGTCTTCCCCCTCCTTCAATCGGAGAGTTTCAGTAAATCCCTAAACCCATGACAAAAGCCCTGCTGCTTTTAAGTGCCTTTCATTATACTCAATCCTCTTGCCCTCCCTCTCCCAAGATTTGCTAAAAAGTCTCTTTCAATGGCAAAAGGAAATCTAAAGGGCTGCCATTAGCTCATTCCCTGTCTCCTCTGCAGACTGGGTGCCTATCTGCTGAGATCTCTTCTCAAGTGTCCCTTGAGCACACCGGGGGTGTCTTCTCTGTAGAAGGAGCTGGAACATTCCCTGGTTCCAGCTAAGGATTTGTTTTCCTGGCAGAATCAGGGTTTGGTGCTTATGGCTGGACAGGTGCACTGGGGACAAAGACCCGACAAAGCCTCCTTTGAGCTCACCACCATCCCCCAAGACCAGCACTGTAGAGGGTGAATCCTTGTCTGATTCTGCCCTGGCAGGTTCTGGCAATGCCCCTGCCAACTGAGGTGGCACAAACCCTGTTGAGCCATGGGATATTGCTGAGGACGTACTTCCAGGTGCAGGCCACCCTGCAATACAAATTTCTCGGATTTGGGATCCTCAGGAGCAAAAGTTTATGGGTGCTGTGCAGAAACCGCTGATGGAAGTGGCAATATGAATTTGCCATTTGTTCTGCATCCTCAAACATTTATGGGTAATGCCTGCAGAGACACCGCTGATGGAAGAAGGCAAATTAAAAGAAATCTGAGTGGAAGAACATGAACTGGACACACACACGAGTGTCCTGCATTGGCTCAAAGCTTGCTAAGAGAGCAGGCTGGCAATGTGGAGAAGGGGGGCAATGGTCACTTAGATACACAAGTATGCAGTTCCTGGCTTACTTAGGGATTGGATCTTTATCTTTCAGAGGTGTTGGGAATCCCTCAACTGCTCTTAGATCAAACTCAGCAGTCCAAACTCCAAATAAAGCTATTCCACACCTGGTGGGATTGAAGCAGGACAAGACTGACTACCTTGTCCTTCTCCTAGTGTTAGCGTGCCCTTTTCCTCCTATTATCACTGCCACTGCATCACCCGAGATGGAATTAAAATCAGGAGGAATTACCCCTAAAGCCAGGAAGATGGTATCTGTGCTGGGAAGGGGCGAGGGGGAGGGGGAGAGGCAGGGTTTGCCATCCACCCACTGGTCCCAGCGATTGCACAAAGTGCGGCTGGCCAGTGCCGGGGCAAGTCCTTGGTCCCGATCCCAAGCACATGGAAGTCATCTGATGTTTCGTCATGGCTTCATTATATTTTGGATCAGGCCAGCGGTTTGTCTTGCATCACTGCCCTGTATGTTCTGCAGGTAGCCAGTGCAGAGGCGCTGCCAACGATTTTGTTTTCTGAATAGCCTGCAGGGATGGCCTGAAATCGCGGCAGATGCCTGTATGTTAAACAGCTGCGATTTCATGCTTAACTTCATTGTGGATGCTACATTCCTCATGAAGACACTTACATTTATGCTCTGACTGCACACAGCCCCCAGCAAACAGCTCGCGAAAACAGCAGGAATGAGGGGTGGATTGTTCAGTGTCGTGGCTTATGGGTGATGGATTCTCCTTTCCCAGCAGCAGGAAATCAGGAAGGATTCCCAGAAGCGCTGCCTGCCCCTCTGCCTGGCTGCTCCCACCTCTTCCCTGGCCGTGTAAGCAGGTGCAATCCCCGTAGAAAAACCGATTTATAAAACAGACTGAGCCTCCTGCTAGCTGGCACCACGCTGGAAGCAGTCCCGCCTCTTTTACTGTTGCAAGTTTTTATTTTTTTTACCAAACCGGGCTGAAAAAGGCTAGTTGCAATTCAGACCGTAGAGAAAAACAAACAAACAAAAACGAGAGTGCCCACACTGCACAGTGAGACTCCAAGAAACTGCACACCGGTCAGATGTGTCTCTTTTGGGAACAAAGCAAGTTTTTTCCGCCCTGCTGCGCAGATTAAATTCTTCATAAATTTTTACACCTTTTATCTCAAACGATATGAAAAAAAATCTGCCTCCCACAGAGTTTCAAAATACTTTAAACATACTGATGAACAAGCAGGCCAATTTCTAACAATTGTTAATATTTTATTCCCAACAGCTGTTCAGCCTGAAAAGTTTCAGTAATACACTAAAAACAAAAACAAAACCAACAAAAAATTCAAAACAAATAAAACAACAAAAAAGGGGGGAAACAAAGTAAAATAAACTTTAACAAAGTTTAAAACACATTATAAATAAGTACAGCTCCAGAGCATAATTTACAAATATAAAACCACATAGAAACGTATGTACAGAAGAGTTACATTACGTACAAATATGTATAAAAATACCCCAGTGTTTATTCTTGTGCTAAAGCTGCATGGCTAGAGTTATCTTTGGTACTAAGCTCAGGGAAAGAAGATTGTTTTACAAGACATGGCCCTGCTGTACAATACACCAGACACAGGAAGACCCTCCATGGGGTTTAGGAGATTTTGGGTGGGTGTTTATACAGGATATTCCCCCATGCATTGCATATTGCAGGATCAGGGCACAAGCAAGGGCTTACAGAGGCAACGGCTGGCAGAAGAGTTTTTTAATACATTGTACAAGGCACTTCATAAGAAATCTCTTCATTTTTATTTTTCCCTGTTCTCTTCTAAGACTCACTGGATGTCTATGCTTGGCTCTTGCCAATACCACTTTATGGCTATGGTTTTTAAACTTCTGGTTCTACATTCAAGATTAGAAACCTCTGAAAACATCAATTCGGTTCACGCCTGCAGAATTTAGATGGCGAACCATCTACACCACCTAACGTTTTCCTGGATGGGGAAAAAATCTTTGCATCTGCCTTCTGCTGGTGCTTAAGGGGTGTTCTTATCTTAAAAGGTGAGAAGATCAGTAGTCCTGGAAGAACTCCTAGGAAGTGTCCACGTTGAAATGCTGTTTGTAAAAGCGCACGGTCCAACTCCCATTCCCTTTGCAGCGCTGCCCCAGCACCCTACACCTCTGTCCCATCCCGTGTGTAGATGAGGCTGTTGACTGTGAAGTTGTAGTAGTGGTTGTACTGGGCTCCCTGGCTGCCGCTGCTGGGATGGAAGGAGCTGTAGTAGGCAGGGGAAGGTCCCGCGACCCGCTGCAGCTGCTCTGGGGAAGGCACCTCCTGAGAAGAGCTGCTGGAAGGGGTGAAAGTGCCACTGCTCAGCTGTCCAGCAGAGAAGTTCCTGTGATGCAGGTCGCTGCCGAGACCCCCTGTCAGCCGGCTGCCTCCGCCGCTCAGGGAGCTCATGCCGCTGAAGAAGGTGCTGAGGCAGCTGGGGGTGGATGAAATGATGCTGGAGGGAGAGGAGCTTTTGGGGTGGTCCCTGGCAGAGGGTGAGGGGTCCAGCTCTGGGGGTGGGCTGTTTCCACACGGTTTGCCTGTGGCTGGGATGGGTCGCTCTTCCTCGGCCTTCAGGCCCCCCAGAGAGGAGGCTGCAGAGGCAGCTGCGGGGGCGTTGGGCTCAGAGCGCCGCTTGCGTTTGCGACGGAAGTTCCCGTTGTCAAACATCTTCTCACAGTTGGGATCTAAGGTCCAGTAGTTTCCTTTCCCTGGTGGAAAACAGGAGACACAAGAGAAAAAGTCAACTTCTGCAACAGAGAGCCCAGCTGCTGACAGGTAAGCAGCATCCATGTCTTGTCCAACTGGCACAGAACCCGCATCTGTCCTGCACCTGTTCCTCCTCCCTCTGTTGTCCAGTACATGGATCCAAAACCGGTCTCCAGGACATTTCCACCTCCATCCCTCCAATGCCCAAGTGAACCTTAAGGCCACATAGAAAAGAACCTTCCCAAAGCATGAACAGGTAGCTAAAGAGAATGTGAAGAGGGGTTCTCCTTGCTCTGGCTGCCTCACAGAAGCTGGGGCACTTGCAGCCATCTCAGCAGAGGGTGACAAGGCAGTGCCCGGGCCATGGCTCATAGACACACTGATGGAGAGGTGGGCTGGCACACTCGGGCACCCCACGGCAGGCCAGCAGCACTGAGCTGCGGGGACTGCAGACAAGCTGAGGTGGCATCAGCTGTCCCCACTCTCCTCCTGCCCACGGCCAGGACAGGGGCAGTGACCCCACAATGTCCCGAGCGGCTGCAGTCCGGCACGTCCCGGCCCCGCCGGGCTGGAGCAGCGCTGTCCGGGCGCGCCTCCGCCCACTCCGGACACCGGCTGTGCCCCGGGGCCGGCCCGGACAGCGGCGGGCAGGGAGGGGAGCCGTGAATCACGGGCCGGAGGAGCCGGACCTTGCACAACCGGTGCTCCCGGGCTGCTGGGGACGGGGCGAGGGCTAGGCAGGCCGGCCCCCGCCTACACCTGCTGCGGGGCGAACGGGAATGGTCACACCACAACACCCCGGCCAGGGGACGGGGCAGCGCGGTGTCATCCCTGCGCTGGCCCCGACGGGACGGGGAGCGCGGTGTCATCACAGCATCCCACTGGAAAGGATGGAGAAACGCGCTCTCACCACAGCGCTGGCCCCGAGGGGACGGGAGCGCGGTGTCAGGACAGCTCCCGACTAGCAGGGGACAGGGGACGCTGCCGCCCCTTTATTCACGGCCGTGCCCCCGCCGTTCCCCGCCGCCCAGCATCCCTCCCGCCCGGCGCGGCACCTCACCGGGGTCGTCCTCGTCGCGGGGCACCTTGCGGAAGCAGTCATTGAGGCTGAGGTTGTGGCGGATGCTGTTCTGCCACCCGGCCTTGCTGCGCTTGTAGAAGGGGAAGTTCTCGGCCACGTACTGGTAGATGTGGCTGAGGGTGAGCTTCCTCTCGGGCGCGCTCTGGATGGCCATGGCGATCAGCGCCGAGTACGAGTAGGGCGGCCGCACCAGCTTCAGCAGCTCCTCCTGGCTGGCCAGGCTGAGCCAGCTCAGCTCCGCGCCGCCCGCCGACGGCGAGCCGGGCGCCGGGGGCGAGCCCACGAGCTGCCCGCCCCGCGAGCAGCCGTACGAGGCGGGCGGCAGGAAGGGCGAGGCGGCGGCGGCGGCGGCGGCGCCGGGCGGGCCCTGCAGGTAGGGAGCGGGGCTGTTCATGCCCCACAGGTAGCCGGCGTTGGCGGGAGCCCCGTAGTCCCCCAGCGCGTACCCGCCCGCCCGCTGCCCCGAGGAGGCGGCGGCGGCGGCGGCAGCAGCGGCGGCCGCAGCGGCGGCGGCGGCGGCGCCGGGCGGGTGAAGGCTGGGCTGGGGGTAGACGCTGAAGTTCTCGCTGCAGTACACGGCCATGTCGGGGGCTTCCTGCGCGCTGCGGGGCTGCGGGGGCGCGGGGGCGGCCGCCGGCGCCGAAGCTCTGGGCTGCGCCTGCTGCAACTCACCGGCGCTCATAATCCCTGGCCATGCAGGGCGGCCGGCGCTCCCCCCCGCTCCCGTGCTGTCCCGGCGACACCCCCTCGCCCCGCCGCCCCGGTGGCCCTAGACCAAAAAACTCCCGGGGGATGCGGCGCGGCGCCCTTATAGGCGCTGCCGTGCGCCCGGACTCCCCGCCCGCGGCCGGGGCCGGGGCTGGGCGGGCGGCGGCGGCGCGCAGCGAGCAGCCAGTAGCGCGGCTCGGCGGCGGCCGGGGAGGCGGAGGGGGGCAAGGCCGGGCCCCGAGAGCGGCCACGGGGGAGGGACCGGCGGGGGAGCTGCGGGAGGCGCCAGGGATTTGGCTCCCGGCAGCGCGGGGGCAGCATCCCCGAGCCGGACCCACCCCTCGTGCTGTGCCCGTGCCCCCCCATCCCTGACCCGGGGGTCTCTCCCGGTTGTCCCCGCAGCGCTGCCCCCTCCCCGGAGCTGTCCCGGCCATGCCATCCCGCTTTCCCCGATCCCTTCGGCCCCGATGCTGAGGTCGGAGAGGGATGAGCATCGCTGCGGTTCCCCCGACGGGAACGACACGGGAGGAATTCGCTTAAACTCTGCTCTCGAAGCGTAGTTTTGCCTCCCGTGTTCCTACAGCCAGAGCTGAGATCGCAGTTCATTAACTTGGGATAAGGAATTGGTTTGGATAAGGAATTGGTTTGGATAAGGAATGGCCCGAAATTAAACAAACAAACAAACAGCACCGGAGTGTTCGCTCGTACCGCGGGAGGAATGGGCTGGAGGGAGCGGGGCGAGATTTGGTGAATAAAGTTATTTTAGCCTTAGTGCTCCGGGGCAGCCTGACAAAAAGCGCATCTTTTCGCAGAGAAAATGCTAGTAACGATCCCGGGATCTACACCGGGCCAGCTCCGGCAAATCTGGTCCGGCAAAGCACACGTGTAACAACAGAAATACGGTCACTGGTGCGGGAGGATTTAGAGACTTTGTGTAAATATCAGGGACATGACGTGTGCATTTCATCCCCCGTTCTTAAATGGAGTTGTTATTCAATTTTTCTGCTGGTAAAAATTCCCAAAAATGCCCTTTCCTGGTGTGTGCAAGAAGTGTTATCTTCAAGGTGTCTTGGTCTGACAACAGGATTTGGGGCAGAGGGGAGCATTTGGGGAAAATCTGCATTTTATGTCTTCCATAAAACAGTTATAAAAGCACGTGCAAACCAGTGACGTTTTCCCGAGCTGACTCCAATCCCAAATTTTCATCCTCTGTGTGATTTGAGCAGGGACATAATAGCCGAAGGATTTTCAACTTTGTATTTCGTTTAAAAACAAGCTAACAAACTTTTTTTTTTTTTTTTGAGACAGAGAATAACTAAAAAGTGACTGGATTAAAGAATTAGGATTTGGGGTTTTCCCCTTAAATCATAAAGAGAGGTCTTTAGGGGGTTTGTCGGGGTTTTTTTTGTTTTTTGTTGGTTTTATTTCTTGGGTTTTTGTGTGTGTTTTTGTCTTTTTCTGTTGTTATTTTGTTGCCGTCACTGTTGCTGTTGCTGATTTTATTTTGCATCCCTTGGGGAAAGAGCTTTCCGTGTGTATTGGATACCTGGAACAGCAGGAGAAAAGTTTACATCACGTTTCACAAGATGCCTTTTTCCTTCTCATCTTCCTTCTCTTTAAGATTTATAACAGCTCCTCATCTTTTATAGAGCAGGGTCGCGCTGGAAAATGCCGGTTTGAAATCTGACAGGACAACAGGCATCCAAACCAAGCAGTTTACGGGGAAATCGCTTCTAGAAAGAACATTTAAAGAACAAGAAACAGGTTGACTTTTACAAAGCATTTTCCCTCTGAGTCTGAAGAGCTAAACCGAAAATATTAACCTCTAAAATTACAACAAATCTGTGTTTATCCGTTTGGCCAAAAGCCCCGCGATTGTTGCGTCGCCGTATCGCTCGAAATTCAAGTTTTTGCTCGAGGGATTTGATGTTTTTGGGCAAAGGCAGAGCCATCTAGAGGAACAGCCCGGCTATGGCGAGTTTCCGTCACAGGCTTGGGGTGCTGCCTTCGAGCTTCCCTTAGCTGATTCCTCTGCCTCCAACAAAGAAAACGGGTTAGAAAATAATGCTGAATTAGCTCTAATAAAAACGCGTGTCCTCAGAAAACTCCAACTTGCTTTACCAAATAGTAAGGAATGTGAAATAAAAATAGCTTTAGAGAGGTTATTACATAGCTGGGATGGCATGGATATGCAAACCAACACTTAATTTAAAGAGTGGAGAGAATAAAGCTTTGATGGTGTGACGGCTGTAAAAACATTTAATTTTCTTAATGCATTTATCTTGCAAGTAGCGTGCAGCGTTGCCTCGAAACATCATCAGCTCTCAGTACAGACCTGTTGCTGCTCCCTTCTGCCAAAGCATGAGGGGAACATGAAGAGATCCAGCTCTGTCTCTCTGCTTTCTAAATGCTGCTTTTTTTCCAGAGAGCTCTGGCAGACATTTGCCTTGGAGAAACGCACCGGGGAGCTGGCAAGAGATGACGAAACACAAAACTGAAATGAGTTTGAAGGTAAGAGTCTGAGGCTACTGTCCATCACTGGGAGCAGATTTGGGGCTGGGTTTCAGCAGCTTTGTTGGCTCTGTGAGTGGGCAGTGAGGTGTGCTGGGTAGAGGAACCCGTGGCACCTCCAGTTGGGCTGAGCTGTATCCCCAGCCAGCTGGGATTAAGTGCAAACCTCTCCACCCAAACACAAAGTGTTCCAAGGCTTCCCAAGTGCTGCAGGAGAGCAAGATCCTCCCCATCTTTGCTTTGTGCTGTCCCCACTGTTGGCTTAGGTGCTGTGCCTGTCCTTGTTGTGCACACAGCAAGCAGTTTCCCCGCTGCAGGAAGACACTGGCTGTGTCTCTGAGCCCTGCTCCTCTGAACATGTAGGTACAGGCTCCACTTCCCTGGTGTGGAGCTCAGGTGTGTGTGCAGCTGAACATGAAACCTGAAAATGCTTCAGAGCTGAGCGCCCAGCCCAGCAGTGGGAACAGATACCCGCACCCACCTGGACCTCTCTCCGTTTCCCAAGGATGCTGAGCTGCAGGTACAGGGTATGTGTTGGGGGAACAGAACACAACAGCCCATATTGGCTCCAATTTGCTTTACCAGGAGGATAAAGAAACCAGGATCCCTTCAATGGCTCCAGATTTCTGCAGGTTTGTTTTGCTTTGGCTGCATTTGCAATCTTGATTTTTCCCCAGGGCTGGCAAGGAGCAAGGTGGAAACTCCATGGTCCACATAAAATCTGCTCAGTAAAAATTCTCTTATTTCTTTCTCCAGACTGATCTGTGAAATTGGGAACGAGTTCTTCATCCTCAGAGGCAAGATGGAAAAATTATCTTTTCTCTTGAAGTACTTCAGTGTCTCCACCCTCAAGAACCATAAGGAATTGACTAAGAGCAGCTCAAATAGAATTTAAGATCTACTATCCCTCCCTTCATTAGAGCTTCCCTATTTCTCCCTATTTATATGCTGTAAGAACATCTCTTTTTTCCACTCAACCCCTGATTTGTCCTGCAAATGGCTAATAGAGATTATCTGATGGTGTGCAATAGATGTTTCAGTGCTGTGAATTTGGGGTGTTCTGTGTATGTGTACACAGGTTAAAGTAATTTTTATCCTTTACCTATGGAGAATGATGTAAATTCCTTCCTCTCTCTGTCTAGTCATCTACTGGACTGAAGTTCTGGCTATTTAATTTTGCCATAAGATCAGAGGTTTTCAAACCTTTTCTTGATTTTTCAGACTCTATGATGTTTCCTGGGGAGGTGCCCTCATCCCACGACATTCAGGCTATCAACAACAGGCTTGGCTTGGTTTTGAGTTCACAGTGCCTGTTAAATTCTGCAGGCTGCACACTGAGGATTAACGTTTTGGATTGTTTATGTTAATATTTTCTCAGTGCAGTTCTATGCTGCTGAGTGTCATGGAGCCCCTGGACCCGGCCACAATGTGAGGAATAAATCATAGTTCATCACAAGCTGTATTTTCTGCAGCACTTTGGGCTGCTGGGAGCAAACCCCCTGGCTGGAAGGAGCAGTGTCTGCTCTGTGTCCACTTCTCAGTGCTTTTTTTTTGGCTGCTGTGCTTGCAGAAGTGTTTCTGTGGCTGACTGGGATACTAATCCGGTTTGAGAAGAACACCCTCTTCCCAATCCCTTTTTTCCCCTTTTTTTTTCTTATCCCCTCAGGTTAGCTTTAGCCTGGGCCTGCCTAGCCCCTTCCTGAGTGAGAGCTTGTTAGCGACTGATTAGCCCAAGTTTTGATAAAAGCTTCATTGTTTGTAACCCTGTAAACTACCCGGAGCTGTGCTCCTAATAAAAGTGGGATTAAATAGACACCTTGGGAGTGAGACAGTTGCAAGTGGGAATTTCAAAGTTTTCAGGGACTGAGAGATGTGGCCAGGCTTCAGTAACTCTGTGCATCAGAAGTGATTTTACCAAAACTGGAAAGAAGCCTGACTTTTGTGTTTTGGGGGGAAAAGGAACCTGGTGGGAGACAGAAGGAAGTCACCTGTTTGTGGCTGGATTAAGCACACGCTCCAGGGGTTTGGAAACACATTTGCAGAAGTTCTCAGCACCCTGCGTTCCTCCAGCCTCTCCTCAGGCTTAAGATTCATAAAAAGTATTTTAAAATCCTTACTGTGATCACATGAATTTAATCCTTCCTCGTTTTATTTTTACAACAGTAAAAATGTCCACTTGGCAATGATGTGTGCCTGACTTGGTCCTGTTGGGTTGTGTCTTTTCTGGGAGAAATGTTAAAGCAAGGGGCTTCTTCCCTCCTGCCTAAAGCAAGAAATTGATCTGGGCTGAAATAAAGCCTCTCTGTGCTTTTAAAATCTTTTTTTTTGTGTGTGTAATGGGATATTTGAAGTAGAGCTTGGTGCTCTGGGCTGGTTATTCTTTAGTGATCACTCCTCTAGGGTGAGGTAAAGGCCAAATCTTCTGGTCCTAAATCATCTGAATAAGCCACCTCCACTCTGGAATAGAAAGAGAAAAACATAAATTTATGGTCAGCTAAGGTAAAAATAATCAAAACTATTAGTAGATAAAGGCAGTGGCTGCCATCAGCACCACCACAAGGAAACGGAGGAGTATTAAATTATTATTTCTTTTCCATGTTTGTCTGGGGCAGAAAAAATCAGATAGTGTTCTAGTTTCAGGTGCTGGTGAAAGACCATTTTGGGCTCCATTAATAACTAGGGACTATGTTAAATAGCAACCACATAAATGAAATATTTTATGATCAGACAGTCTTGGCAAATCACAGCCAAGGATTTCAGAACTCTCTGAACCAGAAACATTGTGTGGGCCATTAATGCTGGCTTTTCATTTTGGGACACTGGGAGGATTTTACAGCTCTAGGAAAGCTGATATTGGCTCATTATTTAAAAGCTTTGGGCAAATGATTGAGTGATGCTCAGACTTTCAGCCCTTCACTGTTAAAGGCAAGAAATGTATGGGTGCATCTCTTAATTAATTATTAGTTAAAACAACATCTCAGAATTTCACTGTGAAAAATGAATCCTTGAGTCTCTTCTCATGGAAATTTGGTGGAAATTGGTTCATTATTCTGTTTCTGTCATCGATTTAGGGGGAAAAGAAAGGATTATTGTTTACCAGTTGTGAAGGAGTCTAAAATGGAAGCTGTGGAGTGTCCAATAAGGAAGAGAACAGTTCACTGACACAGGGCTATCTCTGCCTGGGAAAGGGGCACAAATGGGAAGGTGTCTTTTGATATGGAAAAGTAAAAGGATGTGTTTAGGGGAAAAAAGCTGATATTGAAGAGGTGATGGAGTCTGTATCAAAAATTAATATTTTTTAAAAGGTTATTGTGGTTCTTGAGAACAATCAGCTGTTCCTTGTGCTTTTTGGGGTGAATGAGGCACACAAATAAGAAATTATAACTCCATATTGATGCTGTATGAAATTGTGATGGCACCTATAAAATCGTGAGTAGCAGGGTAAAATAACACGGATGAAGTTGTTTATTATCCAGTTAAATACAATACAAATACCCTGTGGGATTTAAACTAAAGCTGTGACCATGTTTATGAGCAGATACCACCACACAATGTGCAGCTATGCCTTGAAGCTTCTCAAGGAGCTTTAATTAATTACAGGAAGGGAATATTATAGGTGACTTATGTTGGTAGTCTGTAAATATCTGTGCAAGAGCTGGAGCTTGAGGATAAAGGACAAAGTCAGAGCAGGAGTCAGGGGCCAGAGCTGAAGCAGGACAGAGAGAATTCAGCTGGTCACACAGAAATAGCTGACCACAGTGACACTATAGAGGCCACTGAAAACAAACATTTTGAAGTCTGTTTGCTCTTCTTGGCTGTCTCCAACCTGGTCAGTGTCTGATGAGGGGAAGTGATCCAGCTGAAGGGTTGCTGCTAATGGAAGCTTTGGCCAGCAGAAACAGGAGCCTGAAATCAGTTTGGGTAAAAACTCACTGCTACTGAGCCAGTTAAAGATGTCCCAGCATAATCCTGTGTGCCTTTGTAAAAACCTTGTTTTAAGGCAGTGATGCAAAACACACGAGAGGCATCAGCAAGAATAAACTCATAAAAACCCAAAGCTGGTAAACTCAAGATTTGTCACCTTACAGAAATCAGCCTTTCTGTTCAGAGCTGTGGACCAGGCTCCCTGATGCTCACAGCTCTGTGGGCTCCTATGGTGATGGTGAGGAAGAACTTCCTTGATTTCTTTGAGGAATTTCAGGTGATTTTGCATGCCTAAGCATGACCTTGGGAGTGAGCTGTCATTTGTGACTGATTGGCACATGTCACACGCTGCCAAAGACAATTCTTACCAGGATAGATATGTCAGGTCTGTCATGAGCTCTACAGACTCAATGTAAGCAAAAGGGAGTGCAAGTGCAAAAATGAAACAGCCAACAGAAATGAAAAACTCTGATTGACATTTGGGAAGACCAAAATTAGCAAGGAAAGGAAGAGCAAGACCTGAGTTTCCCCTGGGGTTTTCTGCATTGATGTTGAAGAGATTTCCCTGCTTTCAGAGAAGAACAGACTGAAAAGATGGGGGAAATATTACCAGAATTTTTAAAGGTGACCCATCAAGAGATTTGGAGATTTTCAGTGTTTGGGAGATTATAATGCTTCAGAAGCAGGCTGACAAGAAGATCTTGCTAGCAAAGGTGCAAAGAAGACTGAGAGAATTGGAATTGTTGAGCCTGGAGAAGAGAAGGCTCTGAGGTGACCTTATTGCAGCCTTTCAGTGCCTGAAGGGAGCCTACAAGAAATCTGGAGAGGGACTTTTTACAAGGGCATGGCATGACAGGACAGGGGGAATGGCTTTAAACTGGCAGGAGGCAGGTTTGGATTGGATATTAGGAAGAAATCCGTTGTGGGAGGGTGAGGCTCTGGCACAGGCTGACTGGAGAACCTGCCTCATCCCTGGAAGTGTTCAAGCCCAGGTTGGATGGGACTGAGAACTATCAGGTCTAGTAGAAAATGTCCTTGCCCATGCTAGAGGTGTTGAAACTAGATGATCCTTAGGGTTTCTTCCAACCCAAACCATTCTATAATTCTATTTAACCATTTAATAATTCTATTAAAGGTCAGGAGACTGAAGAATTTTGAGGGGCTGAGAATGGATTGATGTGGCCGTGGCGTGGATCACTGTCCCAACCAGGCATGTGTGTTATCAGGAAAGAAAAGATCCCTTAAACAAGGAAAAGGGTTCCTAGTGGGTTCCACAAGGGACCTCCCAAACACTGTGTTTCCTGATGCCCAAGCAAATGCCCAAGCAAATTCCTCACTGTGCTCCTTGTTGGAGGAGTCAGAAGGTAGATTCATTTCCACAAAGCAAAACCAGTGCAAGAGGCTGATCCCTGGCAAGTTCAGAGATCAAGAAGCACTTCATCTCTTCAGTTGCACAATTTCAAAAAGTCATTTGACCTGGTATGTTGCAATAGGTGTGTGGAGTGTCCTAGGGCTATATGATATGTGCAAGAAGAACATTATGAAGAGGTGAGGTCAGCAGTGCTGGTCAAGAGCAAGCTGAACAACTGGTTCAACACAATGGCTGGTAGCAGACAGGGTGACTTGATAATTCACAGCAACTTCTGGAGCTGCCTGTAGAAACCAGAGGATGGAGTTACAGCCACCAAAGACTTTGGGCAAAGGCAGAAGATCAAAAACCTGCAGATGATCACATCTCCAGTGACGGTGCCGGTTCATCAGATGTGCAGAGTCAGGTTGCTGTGTCCTGTGATGGATGATGCAGATCAAACGTTGGCATGAGGCAGGCAAGAGAAAAGGAAAGGGAGAAAGGATGAGAGCTGCACGGACAGGCAGCAGCCGGGTGGACAAGATGGACAGCCCCGTTTGTCTGAGACATTTCGCCACACAGGTGAGCAGCTGATCCCTCACAGAGATCTGAAGGAGGATGTAGCTGGCACATGTGGGTATGGATGAAATGAAACAGCCCTGGAAAGACAGAAAAATTATGGAAGTGAAAAACTGACTGCTCAGTTGGTCTCTGTCCTTGCTTTGTGTGCAAAAAAAGTGAATGGTGGGGAAGGTGAAACAAAAAAAAGACAGCTGGTGTTTGCAATGAAGTGTCACTGAATTTGGGAGTGTGCCAGGACTGGGACAGTCAGCAGAAAGATGTGCAAAAAGTCATCTCTGTGAGGAAGCCCTGACTGCTGCATGGATGGATAATCCCTTTGAACATACCCTGTTCTTTACTCTTGTTAAGGGAGAGGATTAAGATTCAGATGTTAACAGAAATTAGTTTATTGCTTTTCATTTGGATTTTTTTGTTGTTTACAATTTTCTTGACGGGGTTGTGGACCCTTATGCCCTGCACTTGCACCTGCCTCTTAATATTCCCCCAAAGACCCTTTGGGTCCACAGTCTGTGAATGGAAGGGGTGGAGGACATAAAAAAAGGAACCTGTACTTGCTGAGCACGGAGGAGCACTTGAGAATAACTTGTAACTGCCCTTTATGGACATTAGTCTGTGGGACAAAAAATGAAGGGCAAGCATCTCTGAAAATGGGATGGCAAAGACAAGAGACCTGGGAAGGAAAAGGGACAAAAAGCAGATTTTTACATGCAGCAGTTCCAGTTCATCCTCAAGCTGTGAAGTCACTTTGAGTTTCCAAACGTGGGACCTGTGTCACCAGGTCACTCTGATGGGCCAGGCAGGGACACACAGCAGCCAACACCAAGCGTGTGGAAGAGGCAAAATCAAATTTCCACTCTCTCCTCTTGACAAGGAGAGCGCAATCTGGCTCTTTGCAAGTCAGGAGATTCCTGCAGAGCAGTGAATTCACATTGCATAGTCCCAACGTTTTGGATGGGATCCCTTAGGAAAAAAAAAAAAATAGTTCAGGATGGAGAGAACCAGATGATTTAATCTGGGTTGTAGGAAGGGTGAGTGAGATAGAGGTGATTGAGCAGCATCAAAGGGTGACGATCAATTTGAATTTCCCCAGAAGTGATGTTGATGCCTGTGCTGCTTCTCCCCGTGCTTTTTCTTTAATTAAATACCGAATGTTCCATTAGTAGTTGGAATAACATGCTGTTCTTGGGGAAAAGAAAACCCAAGTAATCCCTTTATCTGCTAAAATAGATGATTTCTAGTAGATTAAACAATGGCCTTTCAGCTAGCAGAGCATAGTTCAGGCCATAATTGAAGTCCTCTCCTTGGCCTCTCCTGGCAGCCAGCAGCCCGTGGAGCCCCATCATCAGAGATAACCTCAGTGACTCTTGTCTGCTCTGAGTGTTTCTCCAGATGAGGAGATTAGTCAGAGATAAAGCATATTACCTGAAAATAATAAGTGATTACAGTCCCTGACTGTCTCTCCACATTCATTTCATGCTGGTTAACCCTTGCAAAACTGGCTGCTGGTTGGGTTTTTAAAGAGGAGGGAGGGTGAAGGAGGGTTTCCAGTGCCTGAGTGGAAAAGGAGAAATTTCGCCCTTTGTTGTCTGTTCCATTATCTGGGTCAGGATTTCTGAGCCCAGAAGAGCTGTAGCTGGGCCTTGTGGGGGTTTTGCGTGATGCCATCACCCCCTCCTCCCCTTGCTGGTCAGCTGAAAGCTGTGAGGACTTAAAACTGCCTTGCAAATCATCTTGCATTTAGCTGGCAGCAGCACAGGAGAGCACTGGATGCCCAGGACACTCAGTGGCTGTGCTGCCACTGCTGCATTGAGCAGTGCCATGGGCCCAGGCAGTGCCCTGAGCTGTCCAGTTATTAGCAGGGACCAGACATGTTTTAGGATTTAGTTCTCTTCCATCCCCAGGCATGGCTCAGAGGCTACAGACTCCTCCAGTGGGCAGCTTCCATGGGACCAGTCTGTTACTGGGAGTGCTGGTTGGGCTGTGTGGGTGTGAGCTCAGAACACAGAACAGTCACTGGTATTTTTTCAAGCATGGATGTAGCTACTCTGACTTGACAACACAAAGCCATTTATAGCTTCTGTGTTCATTCAACAGAAAGAGATATAGAGAAATACAAGAACCTTGCAAGGTTTTCATAGCAAATTTTCAAAATATCTAGAAGGAAAAAAACACATAACAGTTTTCTAGGAATTCAGCTTGGTTGCCTAGGGAGGATGGAGAGAAGAAATGTAAGAGAAAAAAGGTGAAAAAATGCCTTGAAATCTGCTTATGTGGCTCTGTGTTGTTAGCAGTGCTGGGAGGGAGCTCCTGTGCTCCACAGTGTCCTGGTGGGAAGATAATTTCCTTGGGCTCCCTGCAAATATTACAGATAGAGTCCTGGCCCCATTGGAGTCACTGAGAGTTTTGTGAGCGACTTCATTAGCACCATGGCCATTTCATTCATGAAAGGCTCCTTCCAGCTCCTGTGCCATCCCCTGTCTGTCATCAGGCTGGTCTCCCTGAGTGAGGGGAGAGCAGCTTCATCCTTCTTCCTCTAAATGCTTCATCAGCCGCTCCCTTGAAAACTGTAAATAAAGGCCGCTGGGGATAGCTTTTCTGCTTGACCCCTCACCTGAAATGAAAATAAGGTGGCTGAATTTCATCCTGACGTGGAGCTCCTTCCCAGGCTGGCTCTTTCCCGTGGCTGTTGACAGTTACCTGCCAAGCCCCATGGTTACCTTTGATTTGGCTGTAATGACATCTCCATGCTCGGCATGGCTCTGGCTCTGTAATCCCCTCTGCAGCCTTCACCAATTGATGGGGTAACCTGAGACCAGCCTCTCTCTTCCCCGTGATTTTTCCACTTGTTAACACTCACTGAAGGCATCAACAAACTAAATGCAGAGGGTTTATTTTGTTGCATGCCCAGGGTTGGTGAATATCTGCATTCACACCTGATATGAATCTTGGCCTTCGGAAAGATGCTGCATGTTCTTGCCATGTGAAAATGGCTCAGTGTTTTATTTCCCCAAAGTGTGCTGCTAAAACAAATGCTTTGTTAGCAAAACCCAGGCAGTGCTCCAAGGAGCTGTTGAGAGCAGAAGTGAGGATTCAGCAAAATGGGGTTTATCCACAATTTTTTTGTGTGATCTGTAACTTGTTTTGTCTCAAAATGCTTTGTCTTTAAAATCCTTCCAGTCAAAGTCTTGATGTGTCTCGTGTTCAGACTGTAAGCTTTTCAGGGACAGGGCTTTTTTATTTGCATAGCAGCTTTTATAATAAGTCCCTGATCTCTAGGGAATCTACCTCTGCATGTATTTAAAAGAGAAGGCTGAGCTTTATCACAGTGAATGATCCTGGCATTAGGGGAAGACACAGGTCCTGCTCCCTGATCCCTAACCTGTGTTTTTTGGCTTTTCTAAGGGAAATCTTCGGGCAGATGATTTACACAGCAGCGGAAGTAGAAGGAGGATCCCTGGGGAAAGCAAACACTTGAGACTTCAAGGTGAGATGACTTTGGTGGCACACTTCTCCACTGGCCATCTGATCCAGGAGGTGCCCGCTTCCTAAGCACAGATCAAAGCCAAAAGGTGACTTCTGAAATGACATGCGGCCACCTCTTGCATTGCTTAAATTCTCTCCTCCTGCTTCTGTTTGATCTCACTTTACTTTTCCTGTCACTGGAAGCAGGTGGTTTCTTTATTCTCCCCGACAAGTTTAGATCAGCTGAACAGCTCTAATAGCTGCAGTGAAAATCTCCCAGTGGCACAGCCAGCCCAAAGCTTGGAGCAGTCAATAGAAAAGCTCCTTTTCACTGCAGTCAGGTGTGGATGGGTCTGGATGAGCAGATTCAGAGTGGTCATTACCCTTGAAGGCCAGACTTGCCTTTAAGAAGCAGATGTGGGTGTAATGACACTAATGGAAAGCCCAGGAGCTCCTCCAGGCCTGTGGGCATACAGCTGGAGGGTTCCCATGATGTTAAAGATGCATATTTCCTTTTCATTCCTTGTTAGCAAAGCCTGGTGCTTGTTAGTCTGGGCTCTTAGCTCCATAGGGTGACTCTGCTGACTGCTGGTGACAATGTCCAGACATGGGATCTGTGATGAATATGATCACAAGTGACAGGCATAAGTCAAGCCAATGTCATATTGTAACCAGAGTTACATTATATCAAGAGACTCCCCAGACTCGGGTCACTTGTGTGTGTGCTGCTCTGAATTTTGTCTCTTTTTCCTATTTCTCTGTAATGCTCTACTCGTGTGAGCCTGTCTCTAATTTTAACCTGCTTCTTCCAAGGAGAAAGAGCAGCAGGATTTACCTAACAAGCAAGCTCTTAACAAAGCCTGGGATACCTGATACACATAATGGTCCCAGAGGCATGTTTACTTTGGACTGAGTGAGTGAGTGAAAACCATTTTGGAGGGACTTTTTCACCTCCAGCAACTTAACCTAACGAGGAGAAAAGTGATGTGGTTAAAGGGCTATTTAAACAGCGGCATTAGGGAGCAGATTTAGGCTCTCCAACAATACCCATGTATTTGCCTTACACAGGTGCATAAATATGCCATGATTTATATCACAGGACACATCGCATAGGCAGTGATGAGATTTCAGCCGTCCTCTGCTGATGGATGATTTTTGGGGGATTATTAGAGACAAACAATTGATTGTTTTAGCAGGTTACAGCAGATTTGCCCAAAGATTTGCAACATCAGCTGCCCTTGTCTTCTGCACAGAGGAGTGTCTGTGCAACAAGGAGTTAGGCTCTGAGGGTCGGTCCTGTAAGTGTTTTAGGTGGCTGGAAGAGAGCAACAGGAACCTCAGATTTAGGCTGAAGGATGCTGCTTGTTTCTGCGCACATGAAGTCATAAATACCCCACCAATTCATCAAGCAAGGAGGAGAGAAGGATGAAATCAATAACCCCATGGGAAATATAACTCCATGGGAAATGTGCCCATGGTGGACTGCTGCACTGCCATGGAAATTCATGTTTTTCCACCCAAATGGGTGGCTGACCTCCTGCTGACAGAACAGGCTGTCAACACTCATCCCTTGAAGAAGAGTCCCCTCTTTGCACTTTGTCTGCTGGTGGTGATGACCTGAATGGAGATTCCCAGATTACACCCTGCCTCTTCCACACACCGGGGTCCTGCTTACCCATCACTTCCCTCTTTCAACATCCTCATGGGGGCAATGAATCTTATTCCTGGCCCAAGGAGCACTTGTCAGGGGCTGGGCTGACAGGGAGGCATGTCCTCCTTGGCCATGTTTTTGTGCATGGAATTCTTAATAGCTGAGATGGTTCCTAGCACAAGGGCAGTACAGACCTAGAGAGAACTCTTGTGTTTCACAGGTGGAAAAAGACAGCAAAAATGGCAAGGTAGGGTCAAACTGAGGTGATATTTATCTCTGCATCATGTCCTATATGTAACTGCAGTCTTACTGGACTACAAGATCCACTTTCCAAGGTACATAGGTGCTCTGAACACAGGGGGAATGAGCAGCAGGATGCCAGGAAGGATCTGCACAGGTCAGGTACACAAATCTCATTGCTTTTCATTATAGTTGACTCTAATTTAAATTCTTCCTATGTGATTTTAAAGGATCTGAGCTCAGCTATCACACGTTTGGGCCCACTGGCAAATTCTCCCAAGGTGCTACTCAAACCCATAAATGTCTGCCTTTGACTTTCTGGTCCTGGCTGACGTGTACTTTGCTTTTGTGCATGCGTGTAGCACAATGTGGAGAGGCCAAAGGCACCAGCACCCTCTGAATACCTTCCTGGATGTCTGGAGTTGTCATTGCCTTGAGAAACAGGGGCACTGCCATTCAGGTGAATGGTTTAAGCTCCTGACTCTGGGAATCTGAACCATCATCTCCCTGGAGTATTGTGAAAATAAACCAAATATTTGAGAGTAATTTCCTCCTGCAGATATTTGTTTTATCACTATCTTCTGTCTCAGGGATGTGCAGACAGCTACACAGGGTGCAGCCATGCAGGGCCACAGCTTCCTCCATAACTGCATTAGCAAAGGGGAGGCAAATAAATTTTCTTGGAGGCAAAGTGAGAGCTGTGAGTTTGGTTCCTATCCACTTCTGATTGGGAATATGCTGGCAACTATCAGCCCCATCTTTTGATAGTTGGGAGGAAGAAACGGGAAACTGAACAGCAATAGTGGGCTGTTCCTGCATAAACTATTCTGGCAAAATGCCTTTTCATTTCATGTGAACTGTGCCTGCGAGAAGACGGAAGGATCAGGCTATCATCAAGAAAGATTAGGATTTGGAGCCAGTTTTGAAAATTGTCTCCTATCTCAGTAATGAATCAGACACCTTAGGTTAAATTCAGATCCTACTGAATAAGCATTTTACTTTTTTGTGTTTACCAGGGCCAGGATTTCATCCCCAACTTCAAATATTCCGAAACACTGCTGTGCCTGCAGCTTGGAGCTGCTTACCAATGTTACATCCTAAAATTGTATCTCATTTGTATTATCCTTGTAGGACCTGATTTTACTTCCTACTATGGGGCTTCCAATGCTGAATTCTAGATGATGGGACTATCCTTTTTTCACTTTGCTGTGTTAAAGAGTAGTGATATTTTAAAGATGATTCTTCTTAATTTTCATTATTCTTGGTAATTCTAGACTGCGGACTTGGTTTCATTAGCATCAGAAATAGGATCCGTTTTCTCTGCCCTGGAAGGAAGACACTCTCAAGGGCTTACTGATATTTGTGTGTTTGACTTTAAGGCAGAAGTTTGTTCCTAATTAATTGAATAAGTGCTTTAATCCCTGGCCTGAGGGCTTCCCATAGAGCATTAGCTGTATTAAGAAGGAAATGGAGTGTAATCCCCTTAATATAAGCACAGGAGAACATGAGAGTTTCACATTTCTGGAAATAGTTTCTTTCCATGTTGCGTTATTTACCCTAATATTAATTTGCATAAAATGCAATGAGGACAAAGGGCTTCTCCTCTTTCCTGACACCAGTGCAGAGCTGTCAGCAGCACAAACCCTTGCCAGAGCATCCTTGGGCCCCAATTGCCCACTGGTACATAACAGTGTGCAGAGAGAAATAACTTGTGGAATTCAGCTCATTCCAACAGCGCCTGTGAACACAGGTCTGTGACTGACTCTCATCCTGGAGCTGAGATCTCATCTTCCTGCCTCACCACCAGCTTTCACTGCTATTTGCATCACTGCAGTGCCAGAGAATCTGTTTCTGAACCAATGGCTGCACTAGGTTTATGTGCAGCTACAGAAATTGGATTCTTAGATGAGATTCAGCTCACCAAGCCTGGTTTCTGGATTTATTTCAGCCCTAATGATGTACCTGCATTGGTCACATGAATTGTCCTAAATGAGCCAGGAAGTCAGGAAGGATGAGCTCAGAGGGAGATGTCCTCCTTGTGTACACCCAAAATTAGGCAAGATTAATTTTTTGGTGAAATGCATCCAAAACTGGTCAAAGGCTGGTGATTTTTAAAGACTAAATACTGCTCTGAGTATCTGGTGTGGTGTTCCTCTCTATTCATGGGACACAGGACTCCATTTGAGCATCCTCTGCTGCCTCATCAGAGGAAGAGAATGGCAGCATCTGAAGGGGACAGTTCAGTGTCACCCTCTGAGTCCAAGGGGAGATCATGCCTGCCCTAATTCTGCAGTGCTCCCCATCCTTCCATGCAGGGTGGTAAGGATGCTGTTTTCCATTGCTCAAAGCAATGTCCTTTTCTCCTCAGTTCCCCCACCTTTTGCTCACCTCTTCAGCAGGATTTGGGGGAGATCTTCAAGATCTCACAAAGGGCAGGCTTTGTTCCTCTCCTGGCCACGTGTCCCCAGCATGGCTGGCTGTAGCTGAAAACGTGGGCAACAGCTCCTCAGCATGATTGCTGGGTGCTTTGGCCTCCAAGAAACAACACCAACCCCCTCAGGCTCCCCTCCCTCCACCAAGGGTTCTGAAGTTCAGTGGTGTCACAATGGAGTTTTCCCTCGACCCTGGAAACACAGTGACCACACAGGCACTGTTGGATCCCGGTACTGATGTTCCATCACCCCAGGAGGGGTCACACCTGTTCACCCTCTGGGTGACTTGGGGTTTGCTGGTGCTGGGATGTCTCCATCTCATCCCTTCTGGGTTCCAACAGGCTGCATCCCCTGAGGTGTCCATCTGGGTATGTGCTGGTTGGGTGTATTTTACTTTGCTGAAGCTGGCTGAAATCATACTCTGTCATACTCTGCCAATTTGAGTATTTCAGCCCCATCTGAATCCCCGTCCTCCTGCCAGCCTCAGGTCTCCAGGTCCCTTATCCCTTGAGGTAGGGTGGAAGAGAAAACCTGGGATGCTGGTTTTTAACGGAGTGCTTTTTCTGGTCCAGGTTCGTGGTTCATCATGGAGATAATGAGGGATGCAAGGCCATGGAAGGTGAAGTACACACAGGGCTCTCATCCTCACTGGTGTTTCAGTAATGGGTTTGGCTGGGTCTGAGAAGATAACAGGAACTGGTGACTATGGAATTCTGCATCTTGGCCAAAGGCAAACACTGGTCTGGGAAGCCCAGAGAGGGGAAAAAAAAGTGAAATGTTAGGAAAAAAAGGACTGAGAATATAAAATATATCCTTGCCCAAGGTGGGTGACTGTTGGCAAGGCACACAAAGCCCTCCCTAAGGCGCTGTGTGCTGCTGCAGTGTCCCAAATCACAGGGACACGGCAGTGCAGCTCCTGCCAAGCCACCCCTGTGTGGTGGTGCTTGTGTAACTGTGGAGATCACAATAACACCTGCAGTCAGAGCTCACCTGCCCCAGCTTTTGCCTTGCACCGATGAGTTATCACGTTTAATGCTTCAGCATAGGAACAGCTCTGGAGCCAGCCTGAAGGCTCAGCTCAGCAGCTTTGCTGGCTCCAGCAGTGCTCCTGGTGCATGCTGAGGGACAAAACACACAGACAGTGCTCTCTGCCTAAAATCCTCCCCCTGCCTCCAGAAATTCGCACTGCAAGGATTTCTGGTCTTAGTGCAGGTGTCACTGGCTTTATGTCCCCTGGCAGATTTTTCCTCCATGGTTTCTCCGATGGCTTTGCAGAATGAGTATTGACATTAGGCAGCTCTTTAAATATGTGATAAGCACATGGCAAATGTTTCTGAAATAGAAGATGGAAGCATGTGCTGATTTAACCTGAGTGACACGGGACCTCAGCAGCTGATCAAAGTATTTTGGCAGCTCTGTATTAATGCTCTGCCTGGGGCCATTTGGGCACTCAGAGGAGGTTTTAGGAAAGCAGGAGGAAGGTTTTTGTTGCAAGGGAAATCCTGGGACAAGAAGAGCCCGAGAAACCATTGCCAAAAGAGTGTAGGACCTTCCCAGAAACCCAGCTTGGGGCTTAACTGAGCAAGGAATCACCTTGCAGGTGGCCCAGCAGAGCAGCTCACCCTCTCCTGAGCTGTGAGGGAGCATTTTGGGTTTGCATCACCACGTTTGAAGACTTCCCACGAGTTTTAGTGGTTCTTTTGTTTGTCTCCTGTCCCTCACAGCTGCCCCCCGCCCTGGACAAGTACAAGAGCACGTATCAGAAGGATTTCGGCTGGCACGACGATTACCACTCACCCATCCAGGCGCACGTACCGGTACTGTGCTCTTCTCCCCCTGCACCCCATTCTGAGCTGCCGGCTGTCCCCAGCCCCTCTGGGGACAGGGATGGGGACGGAGGGGCTCAGGTGGCTCTACCTGCCCTGCCCTGGTCGCCACCAGCAGCTCCAGCATCAGGATCGGCAGGATGACCTACAGGTCTCTGACCCCACTCCTCTGTGGCACTTAGGGTCTGCCTGTGTAATTGGCACATCCTTATATATATATTTTACACACACATATATTTATATTTATATTTATATTTATATTTATATTTATATTTATATTTATATTTATATTTATATTTATATTTATATTTATATTTATATTTATATTTATATTTATATTTTGAGGCTTTTGTTGGTTTGTGGTTTTTTGGGGTTTTTTTTTCCCAGCCACAGAGGCAATGGCTAAAGCCACTGCATCTTGGAAATACCCAGAGAAAGCAAGCCATGAGTCTGAGTAGGGATGCATCAAACATTTAAACCTTTCTACACTGCTCTCACCTGTCCTGAAGGTGTTCTTGAAACTCCTGACAG
>PYHW01010656.1:3419469-3431782 GCA_013186435.1 Turdus rufiventris | reverse complement strand
GCTCAAAGCATGGGTGAAGGGAGCTGGGGTTTTAGAAACATCTTGGTGCATGAAGAACCACTTCTAGCAAGGGATTTGTCCTCGCAGCTCTGCTGGGATAGAGGGAGATGCTGCCAGCCCCGTGCTGCAGAAGGGCAGGGATGGAAAAGGGCTCTGGTTGGGTGTGAGGGGTTTGGGTGGTTCAAACACCCTCTGCTAAGGGTACCTGACCGACTGCAAACGCAGCAAAGGGGATGGCAGCCAGCCCTCAGCCACAGCAATCAACAGCTCGCTTGCATGGATTAAAATGCTCGTGGAGGTCAGGAATACAAAAGGAGTGGTCACCAAACATCACCCAGCCACTCAACCATACTGAAGCAGTGGGGGTTTTTCTCTGAGCTCCTGCTTGAGAGTGGAGAGGGTGTCATTGCTCAGCAGTGCTCCAGAAACAAACAGGACACACGCAGGGATGTCCTCTCTGTTCCCTGAGCTGGTCTCTCCCAGGGTGGGATGCCTGTGGCTGGATCCTTTCATGATCAGAGGGGAGCAGAGACACAGCCATCTCCTGTAGCTTGGTGCCACCCTGACAATGAGGTGAAGAAAGCCCTGGCACGGGTTCTCTCTCCACTCATAGGAGGAGAGTCTGGACAAGCAGCTCACACATGTCTCCATATATCTGAGGGTTTCAGAGACAGCCTTGCCAAGCCCACCTGAAGCTGTCTCATGCTAATGACAAAAGTCCTGTGGGCTTTTCCCTTCCTGCTCTGCCCCTGTGTATCCCAGCAGTGCAGTTTTTTCTCCCTGTCACACACAGACCTGCAGCACAGAGTCTCCTTTCAGCACTCCAGGGCAATGTGGAGAAAGGCTCCTTCCTCTTGCTTTGCACCAACAGAAATCCTTCCCCTACTTGTGTCATGAACCACCAAAACTGCACCTCAGCAAAGCTCTGCTGAGGTGGCTGGGTCTGCCCTGAGTTTTGCCAGCTGGCACTTCAACTTACCGTATTCAAAGGGTAGGATTTGGGTGAGTAATTGATGGTGATTCCTGACTAATTCACCTTCTTCTCCTCCCATATCGCAGGGGCATTGGCACTGAGGGAACCACCATCTTCAGACTTGCTCACCTACCAGCAATTCGCCCAAGATTTGTACCAGGAAAGGCTGTACAATGCTGATCAAAACAAACAACACAACATGAACTCATCTGTTTTAATACAAGGTCAGTGGATGGAAGCTGTGGCAGCTGCTCCATGAGAATGACTGGTGGCCTTCAGCCTGGTTTTATGTTTTTATATAATTCCAGAAGAGGCTGAGGAGGGAGAAGTGAGACAGGAAGGGTTCACAGATGCCCTGTAGCCATCTGCCCCTCAGTGGGGAGAAGCAGGACAGAGAAAAACAGTTATATTCTAGAAGAGGTTGGAGTGTTGTAAATGATATTTCTTTCACCCCAATTTCCAGACAGCTCATCCCATGGACCACTGCCCTGCTCGATGTGGTTTCCCTAGAAATAATGTCATGACAGGAACTGCCATTAACAGCCTGACAAGGCCATGCATGTGAGACACCTGCAGCCTCAGACTGAGTGAAAACAACAGAAATATTCTACCAGTGACTCATTATAGGAGTGATTTTTAAAATATAGGAGTCATTTTTAAAACACCCAGAAAATCTGTTTCCAATGGGCAGCTCTTCTTTGTGTGTCCTCCCCAGATCTGCTCGATCAGGATGCACACCAAGCTGTTAACACACAGATAAGACATCCCTGGAGAGTCAGATGGGAGATGGCACCTCTTCAAACCTGCTCCCACAGGGAATTTTGGGAAAGATATCACAGCAGATGTGATGGTCCTCAATTAGGGGTTAAGTGAGCCATGAATCTCTTCCTGGTTTAGTCTCTGATGAGTGGCAGGATGGAAAAGAAAACAGACAGCATGGGAAAACTTACACTAGGTGACAAGTCGGTATCCAGCCAGGAGGATCACAAGATATCATTTCCAGGTCTGCCTCGTGTGGCTTCCCTCACACAGGCTATAGAAAATAAGGGCTGAATAATCTCATCTGAATAACCTTATCTACACCAGAGAAGCGATTCCTGCATTTTGCCTTGGTTAATCCCTTCATCGTGGTAACTCCCACAGGAGTGCTGGATCACAAACAGCCAATGGAGCTCAGGGGAAGGGGGAACACTCAGACTGTGCAGTATAGGAGACAGAGATCCAAAAAAACCCCAAAAACTTCATTTTAAATAATATTTTAAATTATTTTAAATATTAAAAAAAAAACAAAACACAATAATAATAATAATAATAATAATAATAATAATAATAATAATAATAATAAAGATTATTAAATAAAATAAATAAATATTTTAAATTATTTTAATATTTTAAATATTTAAAATATCTTTAAATTATTTGGACTCCCTTTCACTAGACTCCTCTGCCCCTGACTGGAAAAGTGTCTACCAGCAAGATTACCAGCGCCGAGGGGGAATCCCTAGTGAACTCTACACAGAGGAGATAAGGCCTTCTCCTGTTTTCCCTGAGGAAAATCGCTTCAATGAGTAAGGGACAAGTGGGATGGGGAGGAGAGGGTGGCTGCTGGAAGTGGGGGACAGGGTAGAAGTAGGTCAAGGAGGTTTTGGAGCTGCTTGGAATTGGAGGGTGTTTCTCAAGTGTATTTTTCCTTGTCCATGTTATGCAATGAGCCTGAAGAAATTCCCTTAGGGACAATTCCACTCCCAAAACCTGATCGGCCTTTTCTTGAAAAGTTTTGCAGAGGGGTTGATAGGAGTGGGGAGACAGTTGCTGGGACAGCCTCATCCCTGTGGAAAGAAGATCCCCATGGGCTGGGGCAGGAGGCATGTCTCATCATTTCCATGCCCAGCCTTCCCCTGGGAAAGGGCTCTCTCCAATCAAACAGGGCAGGAGCTGTTTGCAACGTGACTCACCTGCACACTATGAACCAAACAGGCATAAACTGCTCCTGAGCTCTCCTTTCTCTCTGGAAAGGCCATTCCTCCCCGCTGCCTCATGCCCCCCACCTCCCCCAGCACACATATTTCAGCTCTGCATTGCAGATTTTAATCTGTGATCCTGGAGTTGTATGTGGGGTGGAGACTGTGCCTGTGTAAGGGTTGGTCCAGGTGGGAGATCCATCCTGATGTTGCAGCATCTGCCCTGTTCCTGCTGCAGACAGGCTGCTCCCACTCTCCCCCATCCCATCTGGATGTGTTTTTGTTTGCTCTACCCAGATTCCTGTCTGGGTGTTGAACTCTGCACCAGGGGAGGCAGGTCCCTCGTCCTGGGGCGCAGGGTGGAGGTGCTCTCCTTATCCCTTCTCCATGTTCTCTGCAGGAGCCGCTGGGTCACTGAGTACGCAGACAGCTACAGCATCTTCCTGAAGAGGCTGGACTGGTCATCTCCCATCTTTGGCCAGTGGCTGCCCTTTGGGAAGGACGCACGATGGACACCGCGATGGAGAGAGCCCGCTCACTGAGTGGGGATGAAGCGGCTGTGGTAAGCACAGGATTGTCCTTTTTTGGCCCTGAGAGATGGGATTGCAGGGAAATCCCAGTGGGAAAAAGTATAAACAGTCATGGTACAAACTCTGGTACAAACTGCCATGAGGCCTGAGAGTTTGGCTGCTGGAATGTTCTTCTGAGCAGCAGCATTTGTCCCAGCTCATTGCAGGAGGGTTGGGCAGGATGACCTTCAAAGGTCCCTTCCAACCAAAACCATTCTATCATTCTGAGATTTCTGGGCTCCTAGGAAGTGATTTTCCAACCAGATCTAATTGGGAGAATATTTTTTACCGTGAGGGTGGTCAGACACTGTCTGGAGACTGGCAAGGTCAGGGAGTGGCATGGGGATGTTCACTGGGTGACAATGCTGGGTCTCAGGAGCCTCATCCAGGCTGGCCCAACCTACATTGCTCCACATTTTTCTGATTTCTTTTAGGATATGTTACCTGTGTTGTTCTATAATTACAGATCTCTGGCCCTCCAAGCTGCCTGTGTGATATTGAACATCAGAGACAATAAAAAAAGCCTTGGAAACCTCATCTCCACCAAATGCACTGCCATGTCTGTCAGAAATGTTTGGCAAAGACCTCTTTAGGTGCAAATCATGGTTAGAATCTCCCAGGAGATTTTGGGGGGACAGTGGAGGCCACAGAGCTAAAACCACTGGGGCAGTTTCAATTTATGTACTTTAAAGAAAGCTTGATGATAAAGCTGTGACTCTCAGCAGGAAGTAATGTGTTAAACAGCACTGTTGGTGTTCATTTACCTTCTAAAACCTTATAGGAAGGGAAAGATCTGTGTCATCCAGGGCAGCTGAGTACCAGCCTTGCAGAGCTCCTTTCCCTCCTTTATGTTTAACAACTTATTCCAGGTTTTGTCTGTCGATTTCAGCTAATGCTGGGTAAACAGGAATTGAATTTGCTGTGTCCATTCGGGATTTCTGTTTCTGGAAGGATCAAGGCTGCTCCCAGCCTGAAGATGGCAATGGAGAGCTGCTGAACCCAGACCTGGGAAGGGCTGACAGCACTTCTGTGGCTTCGGTGATCCGAATGGGTCTTCTAAATTGATGCCAAAATTATCCCAGAGCAGGTGGTGTAGAGAAACCTCTCCCTGAGTCCTAAAAGGTATTCCTTTCAAAGGACATCCTTGCAGTATTTGAGGGATAAGCAAGACATCTTTAACAGCTAAAATGCCAAAAATAATGAGAACAAATAATTTATTTTACAGTAATATCAGCTATCCCCAGACCAATGTTAACAGCAGCACACTGCTCCCTGCCCCCAGGGGTTCATCACCTGAGCTCTGCAGGATTTAACAAAATGATGTCTGGCAGTGCCCAGCTCCAGGGAGATGACACAGGGAATTAGAATGGACCAGTGTCTCTCAAAGCTGCTCTGGGTGGGGCATTGCTGACCACAGCTCATGCAGCATTTGGGATTCCCACTGTAGCTGAATGCAGCAGACTAGTGGTGGTTTTGGAGGACAGAAACAATGAAACTACCTTTAACTTAAAGAAAAAAAAGAGAGAAAAATATTCACTTACATCAGAGAGGAGACAGAGTTTGACTTCTTTGAGGAAAAAAGACCATGAGATGTTCTTAAGGGAAATGTGTGCTTTTACACCACTTAAAATTAACCCTGTGGCCTTACTGACAATTTTCTCTTATGGAAAAGGCATCATTTTCCTGTCTCCCCATGCTGGAGTTGGGCTCCCCAAACTGATTTCCACATTGCTCTGCTGGGTTTTGCTGCACTGATGTAGACACTGCTGTGTCTAGATGAGTTCTCAGAGCACATATACAAGTTAATATCACTAGGAAAAAGCACATTGCTAAATTCTAATCACAACCACGGTGGGGAAACATGCCTGGATAAGAATCTTGGGTTTGTGCTACACCGTGTCAGGACCACTGATAAGGACATTCAACCAGGCAGATGGATGCTGGGTTTGCTAAAGGGATCCTTGGGTTTGTGCCAGGGAGAAGGAAGGAAGCTGCTGATGCTGGAGATAAATGTCCTCATTGGTTTTTCTGGCAGCATCCTTGCTCAGGTACTTGCCAGATTTGGAGACCAGGCTTAGAGATGTAGCTTTTGAAACCTGCACTCACCCAGGATCCAGCCTGCTGCATCCCCACCTCCTGCCATTTCTCTTCCCAAAATTTCCTTTCAAACCTTTGTTTCTCCATCCCTCATTGCCCCTTACAAATACAGGTCTGTGTGTCATGGCAGTGATTGCTGTGAGTGCTTTTTCCCCCATCCCAACTCCTTGGGAATGGAAATTGTGATGTTCCCAGGGCAGTTCAAACACACCAAAAGGCTCTCACATCTCTCCAGGAGTCACTGCAGCATGCAGGGGACATTCAGGCTGTGTGCAAATACACCCAGATGGCAGAAGGGAGCACACACAGAAACAGGCTTTCAATTTTCATTTTCAAATTGCATCCAAAATACTCTGTCTTTTCAGTGGACGGATCCTGTTCATGTGAGTGACACAGGGTTAGCACTGAAGAGCACTGGGGTCAAAAAGAAGTGAGAATCTCTAGATAGTACTGGCCTTACCTCAACACCATCCATTTTCAGTCCTTTTTCTGCAACACCAACCTGACACCTGCCAAGAGCTGAACAGGGTTCAGAAAGGGATGCAGTCTGGTTTTACTGTAGTAACAAAGTCCAAGAGAAAAACCCTGAAACAACACAGAGAAACGAGCCTGGCAGGAGTCAGGAAGTGGCTGGTAATGATTAGGAGATGTTTTCCAGGATCCTGATGCCTTGTTACTGCTCTGGTGGAGCCATAGGCATATTTCTTCAGAGTATTTGGTGCTTCCCCCCAACATACAACGTCAGACAAAACAGGTTTTTAGTAAGGCTGAAGCGACGCTTTTTGCCTGAATTTCTTAGTGCCATCTCCTGGGCAGAAGGGGACATTCTCGTTTTGGAGGTGGAACACTTGGTCTGAGCTGCCTTTCAGTCATTAGAATCCCGATTGGTATTAGGATCCCACACTCTGCCTGGTCCTGCTAAAAAGAATTGTCTTCCTTGGGATGCATAATGGAGATGTCTGTTCAGGGAAAAGGATGCTCTGGGTTCATTTGAATTTTGAAGTAGCATTTTCCATCTTTAATTTTGTCTTTTCTATTTCCCAGCATGGAAGCACTGACTGAACTCTAAATTTGCTTCATGCGTCCTTTATGGAAAAACTAATACAAAATTATCACGGATTAATCCATTGATGACTTTTTCTACTTTGAGTCTTTCCAGAACTCTCCACAAATTATCTCATTGTACATCAGAGTTGCAAAACAGCCTTATTGAATGGCTAAATGAATTTCACGGTGCTGAAAGACAGGCTAAAATATGTCTGTGGTCATTCTGGCCACCACTACAGAGCATCTACTTCACCAAGGAATGACTGAACCCTCAAATGTGTTTGATGCTGCGTGCACCTTGCCTGGGAACAGGCAGAAATCCCACAACAGCTTCCTTGGGAGAACATGCTTGGGAAGAACTGGTGATTTGTGTTGTAACAGGCACACATTTTCAGAGGTGTTTTTACAAATGTAATTAGAGGATTAATTTAGCCCAGCAGAACAAAACATTGGTGGTTGGGGTTTCAGTGGTATGGTGTGACATTTGTAAAAGAGAACCTGCAGTAACCCTCACTGCTCTGCAAACAGCTCTGCCAAAAATCCCCCACATCATTGGAGGCTGCAAGGACATTCAAGGGCTGATCCTCAGCCCCATCACTGAGCAATCAGCTCCTCCTGTTCTGGACAAAACTCTTCCCATGGCCACCACCCAGCTCACAATTGTGCAATAAATCATTTAGCATATGCTTAATGTTAACAGAGTGAGAGTTAATGATGCAAACTCACCGGGTCAGCCCTGCCCTTGGCTCAGCCACCAACCTGAGCAGAAATTAAAAGCAAAGAACTTGCCAAATAACACCTTTTGCCAAACTGATTTTTGTCAAGGGATGGTGGTCAAATAATTCTTTTTGAGTGGTATAGTCCAATGGCACTTTCTTGGGCAAATGATGGAGTTCAAAAGAGATGGAGACAAACAGAGAGAAGTGTGAAAGGTTTATTGTGATGGCTTGGCAGTCCGGAAAAAAAGCAAGTGCCATCCACTCCTCTCAATTTCCCTAAAATCGGGTCTTTTGCTTTCCAGCCAGATTCAACTGGCCTCATGTGTCTGTGGTAGCTCAGGTGCTGTTCGTGTTTGGGAACAGTCTGCTGGGTGTGAACGTGGCACACAACCTCCATAAAGTTCACAAACACTGAAAAGTTCTTCACTGCCTTTATTTGAGCTTGCTGACATGAAGAGGGTTTCTTTGGTTTGGTTAAAAGTTACGTGAATCCTCCAATAAAAAATGAAAGGGACGACTCCATTTATGGTGTACAGATCTGATGCTGCTGGAAGATAAAAGTGAGTTTACAGCTAGAAATGACTGCAGCTATAAATGACTGCTCTGTAAATGACTACATGATGATGACACGTCCTCTGCATGCACCTGCCTGGCTGTGCTCAGTTCAGAGGTGGGATCCAAGTGCTTTGCCTCAGATCTCCTTCTTCTGGAAGGAAACACACAGCCTGAGGGGTCAGGGCAGGTTTAGGGTGGAGATCAGAAAAGGTTCTTCCCCCAGAGGGTGGCTGGGCACTGAGCAGGCTCCCCAGGGCAGTGGTCACAGCCCAGCCTGGYAGAGCTCCAGCAGTGTTTGGACAATGCTCTGGGCACAGCCTGGGACTCCTGGGGATGGGCAGGGACAGGAGCTGGGCTGGGTGATCCTTGGGAGTCCCTTCCAACTCAGCTTATCCCGTGATTCTGTGGTCTGTGTTGAAAGCTGCTCAATGGATTTGCCTCCATCAAATATAAACCATGCTGGTAAACTGTTAGAATTTTCCACTGATACTACTTTATTTTTATAGTTAAATTACAGGCAACATATTCTGTAATATGTTTTGATTTTGCCCATATTTTTCAGTTCTCCTTTCATGAGTTCAAAACAAAATTTTGACCCAGGGTCACACTGACCCACATTTTACTTTCCTCTTCTTCTCCTTGGTCACTGGACCTTGAAAAAAACCTGTCTTTTGTGTGGCCTGAGCCTTTCCTTTGCCTTGCAGCTCATTCTTGGTGCAGTGGACACATCTCAGGTGTTCTGGGATCATGTGGCCCTTTTAGACCTGAGCATTGCTGCTTTCCCTGTGAACAGTGCTGATACCCAACCAGCCCTATCCCCCTTCAAACTAAGGCTATATAAAAAATCTCCCTTTACAAAAGAAATTGTGAAATGGAAACATGCTGTAATATTTGCAAATAGAATTCTCATCCTTCCATTGCCAGCTGGAAACATCCAGCTGTACGTGTTGCTCAGCAGGAAAATGATATGCCAGAGAAATATGAAAAATAAGTAGATTTTATTTCTCTATGGCATGGATATAAAGGGAAAATATTCTCATGGGTGATGTTTGATGGTTCCTGGGCGAGTTACTGATAATCAGTCAATTAATTAAGCAGGTCAGCAGGGCAAACAGTGCCATCAGGACGCTCCTGCTCTAATCATGAGGGTCTTCCAGCCTGGAGCTGCTCCTTCCTCTGCCCACTGCTTCTGCTTTCCATCACAGTTCTCACTGTGAGATTTCACTGTGTTTATCCAAGGAATGTGCATATGAAAGACATAAATAATGACAAAAAGTGAAAACAAGCGCTTCAGTGTTTTATTTCAATCAAACTGCCTCAAAAGCAGATAGAGTCTGTGATTGATTGGACACCTTTACAATCACCTACACCCTGCTCAATTCAGCTGTCACAAAAAGCTGCCTTACCTGGAGAGCCAGATCAGCTGTGCTGTACTGCAGGTGACAGAGGAGCTCCCAAAATCCCATTGCATTTCTCACTGTGGTGCTGGGTTCACCACCCTGAAAACTGCATCCTGGCTATTGGGTTCCCTGGAAAATTTTCCACTCATTTCAAGAGGCTCAGACTCTGTAAAACATAACTAAGGAAAAAAATTAGAAGTAAATTTAATAAAAATCAGAGTGAGGAGACCCCTGATGTGACTCTTTGCATCCCCACAGCTGCAGGTGCTCACTTTCTCCCCTGCACTGTTTCCAGCAGTGGTCAAAACTTCCTGCAATAAAATCAAGAAACCCAGTCTTGTTGCTAAAAATACCAGCCTGCAGGTTTTAACTCTGCCTCACCCTGGTTTTGCAAGGTGCTGAGTTAAACTTGCTCACTTGATGCTGCTGCCCAGACTGGTGCTGAGTGCCAGGTGTGACAGGGCAGTAAAGATGGCACAACAACAGAACCCTCAAAAACTGGGGCATTGGCTCAAAACAGAACCCCAAACCTTTTCACATCCCACTGAGGCTTTTGGAGAAATGGGAACCTTGAGAGGTGGGAAAAATTGCTTCAAGACTAGCAAAGAAACCAAGAAGTGGTGCAAAGCAGAAGGAGAAGAGTTGAGCAGCAGCTGATGTGCTTGGGGAATTAGGTGCCCTCTGAGCCTGTGCCTGCCCACTGCTGCCTTGAAACCCAGCCAGTGCACATAGAAAGAGTGGTAGGTACCCGGTGTTGCTTTGTGCCATTTTCCTGTTTGCCTAATACAAAACAAATGGGATTCTTTTATTCCAAGCGGAGCTGTGCAAGCCAGGTGGAGAAATGCCAGCTCCAATGCTTTAGTTTTTCATACAATTCTTTCTGATCCCAATATTGTGTTTGCAGGGAAAGCATCCAAGCAACATTTCTGCAATCCTTGGAAGCTGTCTAACTCCAGTCCTCTCTGGAGGTCACCCTGGTGAGACAGGGAGATCATCGGTGCTGTGGCTCTCTGGGGTGGAGAGCAGCCTGGAAATGGCCAGGCAGAAGGGAAGGAGTGCAGGGTGTGGGAACCAGCCCATCCTGGCTGGGAGTGAGGTGTGAGGTGTCAGCTGAGTGCAAGGTTGGGGTGCTCTGTGGTTTCAGGAGAAAGTTGCTCTAGGTTAAAGAAGTGTGGGAATAGTCTTTGAACAGGAGTCAGGCCTTTTCCTTTCACTTGCACATTTCTGTCTTTTGAAGAACAAGATTGAAAAACAGAGGAACTGGAGAAAAGACAATACTTGGGCTTTCAGAAAAATGTAACCCTCTTTTTCCATTCATTTTTTACTTAATTTGATTATCCACCTTTTTCAGGGCAGTGTCACCTGTCCCTTTAATCAACACAATCCTAACCATACCAGCAGGGAGTGTTTGGTGAAACCCACCTGAATTTTCAAATAGTTTTGTGGCCAAGAGAGCTTTTCATCCTGAGTGGAAACTGCATTGAAGGGGACCCTCTCTTCCCCCATAATTTTACCTCTGAGAAGGAAGGGAAAAGTTCTTGAATGTGAGCCCCAAACTTCCAGGCCTGCAGCTGGTGGGGAGAGACAGACTGGATGGATTTGGGATGCTCCTGGGCATGGGACCTGCACGACAGGACAGAAATCTGCAAGACTGGAGATGAAACTCTCAGCTGAGTCACGGCAGCTCCGCAATGCAGGTGCTTTCCTGCCACTCCATTCCTGCCTGTTTTGACCACTCTTCTGGGGATGACCAATGTCTGAGTCACCCCTCATAAAGCTGTTCCTGGATTCACATTTTCCACAGTCACTGCACATCCTGTAATAGATGTTTTCCTATTCAAACACTGTTTGCTGGAGTGTTTTCCCTCAGAGAAGACCCACTGTCCTTCATCCCTTCATCACTCAAAACTTTGAACAATATGAATAATAAATAGTCTTGTCTGGGGGGTAGTACTGAAAGCTGTTTTTTGGTTTTGGTTTTTTTTTCATTTTGTGTTGTTTTTCTGGGATTTTTAAAATTATCTTTATTTAATGTATTGTTTCCACATTTAACTGGACCACGGAGAGTGGGTTTGAAAGGAATCCTGAAGGCACTTGCTAAATCAGAGGGCCAGGGAAATCAGCTGAAGCACTGGAATGGGGCGGTCCATGGTACTGAATTTGTGCTTAGCCCATGACTCACCAAGACAAAGCTGCTGTGGAGGATTAGTGACAATTGGTGTGGATGAAAGCCAGATCTGGTTGCCCAGGCTTGTGGCCAGGGTTTGGGTTTGAGCATTTTTTAATCTGTACCTATTTTAGATGTACCTCTGTGTGTGTGACAGCCTGATTACAGGCACAACTGTGAGTTTGCAGGAAAAATAACATTCCAAGTGACATCTCCTCCTAATCTATCCCATCCTGCACCCTGTCACTATCAGCCATTCTCCTATCACAAATTCATTAATTCAAGTTTTTTATCTCCTTGCTTAACACCTGAGCAAGCTCCTGGAAGCATTCTGCTTTGGGAGTTCAAGTTTTAATAGCTGGCAGCTTCTGGCTGCACACCCTACTCTGTACAGTACCTCTCACTGTGAGCCAACCTCTGCTTATCTTACGATACTCTCCAGGCATTTATTCAGAGGTGTTTAACAAAAATTAACATCCATCTCCTGCAGCCTGCGTCAGGCACCGTCATCGTGGCATTTTTCTGGCAGCAGAGGCTGCAGAGAGCTGAGACAGGATGATCATACGTGTGACACAGCATGGCATGGAGCACATTTAACTGCTGCATCCCCAGACGGGGAGTGCTGAGATCCAGCAATGCCAGGAGCATCCAGGCAGTGCCTGAATGCCCTTCACCTCCAGATCAGCAGCACAGTAATTTCACAATTATAAGGCACACCTGATTATAAACCGCACGTTACAATACAGAGTGTGATAAAAGGTATCTATTCTATCACCATCTGTTGAGGGTGGGGCAGTGATCCTTATCTCCATGGGAGATATTCTG
>PYHW01010656.1:3341507-3402895 GCA_013186435.1 Turdus rufiventris | reverse complement strand
CCAGTGATCTCATCCCATCCCCATTTTATATCCCATCCCATCCCATCCCAATGATCCCATCCCATCCCATCCCATCCCCATTTTATATCCCATCTCATCCCCATTTTATATCCCATCCCATCCCAGTGATCCCATCTCATCCCAGACTCGGGCAGGTGACATCTCACCAACCTCACTCCACAGGTTCCTCTTCCAGCCCGGGATTTTTCGGATTTTTCGGTTTAGTTTATGAACAAAACGCCCTGTTTGGCAACAGGGGAGCCAAACCCACGGAACGCCTCTTATTTTTTATTGCTGTTTTCATGCACCGGGTCGCCGTGTGCCTGTAGCTGCCGAGGGGGAGTGGGAAGGGCTGGTTGGGAAGCAGGAGGACGGAGAGCATCGCTCGCACGCGGATCCCCGAATCCCGGAGGGGAGGAAGGAAGGAAGGATTCCCGGCTGGAACAGGGAGGAGGAGAGAGAGGGCGGCTCCTGCGCCTGTCTCGGTGAGTGAATCTTCATCCTCATCTTCATCCTCATCCCCATCCCCGGGCACGGCTCCCCCCGCTGCTCCCCGCTCCGCCTGGGATCCATCCCCTCTATCGCAGGCTCCCCCGAGGCACATCCCGAGCCCTCTGCCCCAAAGACAGCCCCTCAAACACTGTCTGCCCCTCGGGAAGGGTTCCCCCCTCTCGTTCCCCCCTCTCGTTCCCCATCTCCTGGGGCAGGACCCCCAGCCGGTCCCCGGGCTGATGCGGGTGCGCTCCGCAGCATCCTCGGCGCTTTGCCTCACCTGGGGCTGGGGGTTTGCTGCCCTGGGGGGTGGCGCTTTTGTCCCCAAAGGTTTGGCGGGTTTGACCCCAGGAAGGGTGGGTTTGGCACCCCAGGGCTGTGGATTTGAACCCTGGGGGTAGTGTCTTTGTACTCGAGGGTTTGGTGCGTTTTTGCTCCCCAGGTTTTGGGTTTGTGGTTTTTTGCACTCCGAGGGTTGAGAGTTCTGCTCCCCAGAGGGTGAGGGCTTTGCCTCGCCAGGATTTGGGTTTTGACACCCGGCTCAGTTCCTAACCAGTGAGCACCCAGGGTTTGACTTCGCCCCGAGTTTGCTGCTGAGATGCGGCTCCGGTCTCTCCTCTCTCCCGGGAGCGGGTAGCGGCTGCCGGACACTTTGTGTGGCTGCGGAGCAGTCTGCCGGGGACTGATCCCAACCCGCTCTGCTGGCTGTGGATGAGGATTCCCTGTCCTGCTTCGGGGTAGGAACCATCAGCTTCGAGCAGGAGCATCTCCGAGGGGAGGGATCCGCGCTCCCCGGTACCGCCGGTACCCCCCTGGTACCCCCGGTACCCTGTGGCTGGGAGAGCAGCACTCTCCGGGCTCAGGGACAGCTGAGCCGGCAGTTCCCAAGGTAAGGATGCTGTGTCTTGCTGTGCTCCCAGCCCCGGGGCTCTCAGAGAGGCTGCAGCAGTCGCTCTGTGATGGTTTGGGGGTGGAAAGGAGTCGCGCCCTGAGAAATGCTGTCCTTCCAACGGGAAAGTTGGATAGAGGGGGAGAGAGAAGGAAAGTCAGTGCCAGGCTGCAGGACCTCCTCGAGTGTGTGCTGTGCTGGTGGAAGCATCCCCAGGCATCCTCCTCCTCCTCCTCCATCACCACCCACCTTGCACAGTTCAGCAAACTGCTCAACAATCTCTGAGCTGCTGCAGTTTTCCCATGGGGAGGAGAAGGGAAAGGTGTGTGAGGTTCTGGGGCAGGTGTTGTTCCCTGCTGGTTTGTACCTGATTCAGCAGAGCAGCAGAACCTGGCAGCAATGTATTCCTAGTAATATATTTCCAGTTTTCATCACTCTTCTAATATTTTAAAGTGCAGTCAGCCTTGAGATTGTAGAGCTTTTTTTCCCTCTTCCCTTGCCATCAAAATATGCCCTTTACTGATGAAATTAACCTTTAGGTTGAGATTTGTCTGCTGAATAAATCAGTTCCAACTTTTTGGATATTAAAGGGGAACAGAGATGGTGGAGTTGCTTTGCTCAGGCAGCCTCAGAGCAGAATCCAACCCATCAGCTTTTTGAAAGGAAGTAAAACTAATATCCAAAAAAAGAACAGTGCAAACCCTACAGCATCTGAGATCCACAGAATTCCGGGGAAGATCCCACATCATGCTACAACTGGGAATTTACCCCTTTGGTTTAAGAGGCTCTTACAGGAAAGACTGATGTAGAAACACTCTGAGCTGTCCCAGCAGTGTGACCACATGGGCTGCTGCAGCTCACAGAGTATTTAGAAGCTCCAAAATTTTAGGCTGAGGAAGTGCATCCCTGGGAAATATGGTATATCCTGCTTTGTCCCAATAATTTCCACAGAGACGTAAGATGGTAAACCCTGCTTTCCTGTGTTAACAATTTTCCAGGTGGTTTGAGAGCAGCACTTCTTGGTTAATTTAATTTAGCACTTTTTGTTAATGGTTGGCTTCTCAGTCAGAGGCAAAAGGATCCAGACATCCACCCCAGGCTGCTTGGCTGTGACAGGGATCGTGGATGAGCTTCTGGGGATTCTTAAAAGGGATCAGGAGCAGCAGGATGCTATTGTCTGTACTCTGAATTAGAGTTCAAGGTTCAAACCTGAATTTTCAAGAATCCATCATCCCTTGTTTTTATTGCTGGAGTAATGGATGTCAAATAAAGACAGCCTTATTTCCAGTCCCTCAGCCTTTTGCTGATAAAAAGAAAAAAACCAAAAAGGACAAAAGAGCGCTTCTCTAGTGTTTTGTGAGTGTGGGCACATCTGTCTGCTGGTTTTGTGCACTGTCATACTCCTGGATGTATCCTGCACTGAGGAGCCTGCTGTGTGTTTTTCACTTGACGAGACCTTTTAACCCAGGCTGGTGCCTGAGATGGTACTTGAGGAGCACAGAGAAGTTACAATGAGAAATTCTAATAACCGTGTCCTAATTCTGCTCAAAGTTTGAGAGTGATGTGTGCTCATAGAGCAGTGTGAGTAATGATCTACTTTAATTAGAGTTGTTCTAATGCTGATAAAACTTAATGACTGTGTGGGAACAGGCATTCTTTGCAGGAAGGTGTGACTTCAAAACCTTCTTGTCTCAGTGTTACAACTAAAAAAACCCAAATAATTAATCCAGAATTCTCACCTATCATTCTCATCTACCCATGAACAAAAATTTGACAGTGATTTTTTAAAATCTGAAGACCGGATGTTTTGAACTTTAAAATTCGACATAGTTTTTTGTTTTGGTTTTTTTTTTTAACATTGTCTTTTCATCAAACCTGATTTTTTTTTTGCTGTTCACATCATATGAGCCTATGCTGATGCTGCATGCTCTCCTGGGAGAACCTGGGTTTCTCTGGGTGGTTCTCAAGTGTTTTAAGTGGTTAGGGGTCAGCTCAAGCTGGGGTCAGGGAGCAGTTTGCAGACCCTGTGGAGGTACCAGAGGTGTGAGGACACCAGCAGGTGTGGTAGGTGAGGTGGCAGATGGCTGTGGAGCAGGGAATGGCCCTTGAGAGGCAGGTTCTGGAGCTTGGCTCCTGTGTGTGGCCCCTCTCTGTGTCCCTGAGGTTTTCCCAGCTGCTGTCCCTGAGTTGTCAGTGCGGAACACTCTGGGAGGAGAACAGCCTGAACAATTCTTTCTGCCAGGAAATGTGACTGCATTGAAATCCAACTGTTCCACAGGAGCTCATCCAGTCTGATGACATCCTCCACGGAGCTGTTAGGAAGAATGGCACAGATTATCCTCTTTCTTCTCCATAAATGGGGAGACTGGATTTTTTATTTTATTTTTATGGGGTGTTACCAGGATGTGGAATGTTGTCCCAGGAGCATTTTCATTAGCACTGAGGTACTTAAGACACCCTGCAGACGTTTAACAGTGCTGGCCCAGGGGGCTGCATGAGATGATGTCCAAAAATCCTGATTGTTCTCAGTGCTGGAGGAGCAGGAGAGCTTCAGGTCCCAGTGAGTGATTCCCAGCTCCAGTGAGGAAGAGCTTTCCTTCTTTATTTTTTTTTCCTAGACAGCTTGACTCTTCTCTTAATTTTGTTTTTCATTTTTTGTTTTTAACTTGAAAGAAAGGAAACCACTAAATCCAGCAAATAAGCACAAGCGATGGGATGGAGCTGAGGATTTTGAAGGATGAGTAGGTGCATGAATACACGATTGCATCCAAGGACAAGGTCACTACTGCTTTCAGAAAATGAAGCCAGCTTCACAGCTGTAAAGGAATGCTTGGAATAAGTCAGCAGGTGGAAAAGAAACACCTGGGTGGTGTAGGCTGCTTGGAATTCTGAAAGGTTTTCAATATAATCCCTCATGGTGGGGGTTTTTAAGGAGATGTAATAGTCCTGAGTTAAGAAGGAAGCTCCCTGTGTGAAGAAGTGCTTGTCTGAAAGGTGACAGGCAGGAGGGGTAAGGGCAGGGTGAGGCACAAAGAGGTCAGTGATGCTCTTTACAAGGACAGGGGTTGGGATATGCAGAGTTCTAGAAACCTTCAGCTGGGAAAATTGTGAATCATGAAGTGGTGATATTTACAGGCAAAAGGAAATTTAATCAGGGCATGAAGGATAATGTCTGACTTAATGGAGTGGAAAAAAGTTTTTATGAGACTCATTGAGCATTACAGTGGAAGAAAGAACTCAACTGTGAAGTGATGGGATTTCAAAAAGATGGAGAGAACTTAATTTCCTAATTTCATGCCATTTTCCCATCTAAAGCAGTGGACTCTGAGCTCTGGAGCAAGACCTTTGGATGGCCACAGCCCAGTGCAAGGATCAGCTCAGTGCCACTCAAATCAGCAACTCATGTCAGTGGTGGTGAAGGGGGAGCAGCACAGAACAGAGATCATGCCCTTAGGTAAATGCACAGAGCATTTCCCTCATGGGAATTGTTTGGAGTTTTGGTCCTTCCCAGGGCCTCAGAGGAGCAGGAGGGTGGGCAGAGGTTGGAGAGCTCACCAGAGGCACTGAGGGAATGGATGGGATTCCAAGGCAAGCACCAGAGGCACCCAGTGAAGCTGGATGGTGGCAGCTCAGAACGAGCAACAAGAGGGGTTTCACTGCAGGTACAGAGCTGAGTGGTGAAAGTTGCTGCTTTAGGACGTCATAGATGCTAAAAGTTTGCTGGACCAGAGGGGATGCAGGACAATTTTGTGGTTCGGAAATCATTGAAACCATCTTAAGAGGTAATTCTGGATAACAGGCTGCAGGAAGGACAAAGATGTTTGGAACATTTTTGCTGCCTTGTTCTTAAACTCCTCAGGCAGAGTTTGGCCCCTGTGAGATGAGGCACTGGGCTACAGGGATGCTATCCAGGCACACCCTCACACTCAGAAGGATGCCTGGAGATGTGGGATTGACCTCAGGGTACTGTGGAAGCAGATCCCAATCACAGGAGAAGTGATGATATTTAAATATAACAACTTGTCATCAGGAAATATTTGTATAATTCTCTTTTCCCCACAAGTTTTGTGTTCCCTCAGCTACACCAGTGAGCTTTGGACTGCTGGAGTTTTTGCAGGGCATCATTCCCACCTTCCCACCTGCCTGTGACACCGCTTGGTCAAAGGGTGGGCACTGAGATGTGGACGCAAGCATGTGGATTTCCTCAAAGAAAAATCCCTAGTTAAGGAGATGGGAGCATCACCTCCCATCTGGGCACAGAGGGAACACGAGTCTGGGGTCAGGGCTGTACCTGAGGCACCTCAATTTGGTGATCTTCCAACCCAAATAATTCTGTGATTCCACAGTTCTGTTCCCTGTGTAGCTGCTGCCAGCCCTGCTTGACCGTTCACGCTGGAGGATGGAGCTGCCCACTGTGGCAGCAAAAACCTCTAAACTTCAGCCAGAAAAAGCACCAGGACAACCCAGGGCACAGCACAACTGAGCAGTGGGGTTATGGCAGCAGCCAGCCTGGGCAAGCAGCCCCAGCTGCTCTGGGGGTGGCAAAGATGATAATGAGAATAGAGAACAGAATGGTTTAGGTTGGAAAGGACCTTAAAGATCATCTAGCTCCAGCCCCCACATTATGTGGACTTGGCATGTTGTTCAGTGGGATTTAGACCAGCTGCTTTAATTTTTACTTCATTTGTTTTCCTTTCTTTGCTCTCAGTACATTTCTGGTTTTGTTTTTTTTTTTTTTTTCTGGTCTCATGCTTCGTCTGATGATGCATTTTCATTCACGGGAGGGCTTTTAATTGCCGTGAAGGACTTCAGTCAATGCTGCACATTTATCCTCGCCCTCAGGATTTCAGACACTTGTAATGGGCTGCTAACCACGGGACAGTGCTGGCACAGGCACAGCAGGGAGTGTGGATTTTTCCTGTAAATATCATTTCCATCCTCCCTTTCACACACCAACAAATCGTCATTAAAGTAACTCTGGTTCTCCCCTTTTATCTCGTCCAGATTTTAACAGTGGGAAGATGCTGATGGACAGGAATGAAACCTGGCTGTCTAATTTCTCCTCTGCTGCCTCCTCCTTTGCAAGGGGAGAGGTTGGGCTCCAGGAGGTGCTGGTTGGGCTGGTCCTTACCCTCATTGATGTGGTCACCCTGCTGGGGAACACCATCGTGTTCCTGTGCCCGGTGGTGGAGAAGAGGCTGCGCACTGTCACCTACATGTTCATCATGTCCTTGGCCATGGCAGACTTCCTCGTGGCCTGCCTGGTGATGCCCTTCAGGTGAGCAGAGTCTGTGGGCTGGCACCAGAGGAGGACAAAGGTCCTTTCTCCCAGTTCTGTATCTCTTGTGGAGCAAGGGATTCACCTGCTGGCTCTGTGCTTCCCTGTCTGCTCTGTATTATGGATTATAATGCATGCAGACACCTTTCCCAAGGGTTTTTTCCTCTTGGCCACACAGGGACCCTGGCTGCTGATCTGAACTTGATTTCCAGGCTTTGCACGTGGAGCTGCAGTGGTTGAGTCCTTCCAGGACTAGCCCTGTTTATGGAATGTGAGGAATGTATTCAGGGTACGCAGAGGAATTCAGGCTTCCCCTGTATTTCATGGAGGAGGAGGCACTTCAGAGAGCAGGTTCCCCTGCACGAGGTTTGGGAGCTTCACTACCTGGCTAAAACAGTGAAAGAAAACCAGAAAGCAGCTGGCTTGTGATCCTGGCTGTCTTGTCCTGCAAAGCAGCCACATGGTTGTGCAAATCAGGGAACTGCACCCTGTTTTGAGTTCATGGGGCAATATGAGGAAGCTGAACTCTTTTCATGGTCTATGCTTCAGTTCTCATGGGGCTGCCCATTCCTTTGAATTTGGCACTGAAAAGTATTGTCCCAACAAGCAATTACAAACTGAGTTAACAGTTCATGGTGTCAGGTGAAAAAAAGCAGTTAATTATATTCTTTTAAAATATATTACTGCTAGCCTGAATTCTGTGCTTGATGAATTTTAAGTTCAGGTTCTGAAATTATCACAGAACCATGGACTGGTTTGGATTGGCAGAGACCTTTAGGGATCATCCAGTCCAAGCCCTGCACTGAGCAGGAACACAGGACCAGATGGTTCAGAGCCCCATCCAGCCTGGCTTTGAACATTTCCAGGGATGGGGCAGCTTCTCTGGGCAACCTCAATGTAAAAATGTTCTTCCTCCTATCTATTTTGGATCTACTTTTAGTGATATCTTACTTAAACAACAAAAATTACAAAGGCGAGCAAAGATCAGAGTGTGGCTGGTGCTTTGAATGTCCTGGTGTTGCCTGGTGGGAAAAGCTGCCAGTTCCAGGGGACCAGTGCTGAGGAATGGACCCTGCTGGCTCCATCAGCCTGGTCCAGCCCTGCCAACATAGTGGCTGCTGTTTCACACTTTCCCACTGCTTTGGCTTCACATCTCTGCTGCTCTTTTGGATTTCAGTTTGCCCCTCAGTTGGCAGGTTATTACGTGCCAAAGGGAAGGACAATAAATGATCTTAGGAGGCAGTTTGGCTCAGGAAAATGTGGCAGAAGGGAAAAACAAATTTGTCACTTGGTGTCTTAATTTCATAAGAGTAAGACTTTTGTTTTGTTCCTGGCTTGGCTGGTTTGCAGGAGTGGTTCAGCTGAGCTTAGCTCCTTGTCTGAGTACTCCAGTCAGCCTGTCATTTCCAGGCTGGAAATATTTCCAGCTATTCTTTTCCTCTGCAAGCAAAAGGGCAAGGCAGGGGTGACTCCATGGTGTGGTTTTCTTGGCTTGTACTGCTCCTTCTTATCCAGCATCCTTTCCAAGCTGCAGAGGCTCAGGGAAGAGGGGTCAGGTATCCATTGCAGGGAATGTCTGCAGGTCAGGTGCATCCCACCAGGTGTGTGCAGGTGGGAACTGGGCACCTGCTCACCTGGGATCTGTGTGCAAGGGTGGCCCAACAGCAGCACATCCCCTTCTGGGAGGCCAGGGTGCACCACAGGCTCTGCAGCATCTCTGGGGATAAGGAGGGCTCTGAGGAATGGCAAAGCAGCACCCAAGTCCAGTTCTGAGCCCGTGTTCCAATTCCTCATTTCCCCTCTGTAAAAGAGCCATGAAACCTTCCCATGTGTGTACAGTGGGATTCATGGTGTAGGGACAGGCTCTGCTGTAGTTTGTTTGGATTTTTGCATGGAATCCCAAATAACAAAGGGCTGCAGAGGGCTGGGACCCTTCAGCAGCACTGCTCCCACCTACAGCAGTGCTCTGGAACAACCTTCACAAGCCCATGTAGGGAACTGGTGCTGGTGAGGTGTAGATCAGGCATTGTTTTCTGTCATCAGGTTGAATCTTTCTCCCTTGCTGGACACCTGCAGCTCAGCAGCCCTGATCTCGCTGTATTTAACCAGCAAGCTGGAAAGTTACAGGATAATTAAAGCTCTGCAGGACTAGGGAGTTACTCATCAAATCCACTCACAACGGTGATTTCAGCAGCAGAAAGCTGGAGAAAGAACGGAGAAGCAAATGGCATCTCACTGAATGCTATAGAAACATGCATCAGCCTTCCTACAGCTGCCATATGCTCCTTCCTTTGCTGCTCACTTCTCACAGGCCCCTCTTGACTTTGTTAGAAATATTTTTGGTAACATATCTGCATTTTGCTGGTGCGTTTACCTTGCTGAGGCATTTATGAGCCACATAATGTACAAGCTGCATGGGCTTCCTTCTAGGATATTGTTGTTTTGTGTTTTTATTTAACTAAGAGTGGAAATTCTTTCTGGTTTTGAAGCATTCAGTTGGATGTGAAGTGAGTTTCTCTCGGAGATGTCTGTGTCAGGCACTGGGAAAATGCTGTGATAAACAAGATGTAAATTTGGGAAGCTTTGTGGGGCAAAGCACCTCTCTCAAGGCACTTAGGCTGCAAGAAGCATAGGTTTGCTCTTGTTCAGTCATGCTCCAGCTGTGGGGTGCTCCTTTCTTGGGTTGTGCTTTGAGGATGAATCCCTCCTGTCTGAGCTGCGTGCCCATCTTTAGTACCTGTGGGATAAAATTCAGCATTCCCTCAGCACAGCCATAAAGAAATAGTCACAGAATGGTTTGGAAGGAGCCTCAGAGATGCTCTTGCTCCAGCCCTGGGCAGGAACACCTTGCACTGGACCAGGCTGCTCAGAGCCTCACCTGATAGCTGCACCACCTTACCAGTGGCACCACACATCAGTGTGGCTTCTTTTTTCTTCTGCGTTCACTCAGAGTCGGGATTGAAACTCCAGGGATGGATTTTCTTGTTCGGACTTGGTTGTTTATTAATTCTTATCTAAAGCACAGAGAGTTCTTCAGCACCTTTAGCTAACAAGCTAGAAGTGAGAAAATGGAGCTATATCCAGCTTTTAAGGGCTAATTATCCAATGAAAAACTAACATCTATATTTTGACCCAAGAACCAAACAACTGTGGCCCACACTGTGGTACCTTCTAACCAGTTTAAAAAGTACCACCTAAGACCAAGAAAGAACAAGAAAGGATGAAGAGCCACCTCCCAAGAACCTCCATCTTGTTCCATACCTATTACTATACTCTAAAACCTCAAATTCCAAACCCCACACTATGTGAAATTACACACTTCTATTCAAACTACACACCAGGGATTCTAATCCATCACTCAAATTTGGAAGCCTTCTCCAAGGCCTCAAGTCAAAAGCAGTGTTCTTTTGAGGGTTAGTGTCAGAAAGCACAGAAAGTTCAAAACTCCCAGGAACTCTGAAGTTCCAACACACACCCAGCCTGCACAAACAGCCCTTCCAGCTCTGATTTCCACCTCTTTCCTCCCCACAGCATCATTTACGAGGTGACGGGGATGTGGCTCTTTGGGAAGCTGTTCTGCAAAGTCTGGATCTCCTTTGATGTCATGTTCTGCACTGCATCCATCGTCACGCTGTGCTTCATCAGCCTGGACAGGTACTGCTCCGTGGTCACCCCCTACCACTACTCCAGGAGGATGTCCCGTGGCAGGTGAGTGCAGCTGCTCCTCATTTTGGGTGTCACTGGCCATGCCTGATGTTGATTTGAGGCTGAATGAGCTGTTGACAGGTGCTGCCCAGAAGCAGAGCGATGTGGCAAAAGGAACTTTCACGATTTAAAACTGCAGAAAATGCCTGGTGTGGTGCAGGAGAGGACAAGGAGGGTGCAGCTCAGGGGGTTGGATGGTGCTCCTGGGAGAGTATTTTTTGAGCTAAGGAAGGGTTGCAAAAAGGGTAGAAAGCAGAATATGGGCTGAGTTGGACCTACAGGCTTTTCTCTTTGCTGTCATTTCAGACATTTGATAGAATCACAGAAAGGTTTGGGTTGGAAGGCACCTTAAAGATTATCTTGTTTCATCCCCCTGCTGTGAGCACTTCCACTAGACCAGGTTGCTCAAGCTTCGCCCTTAAACAATTTCAGAGATGGGGAAGGACTTTGAAGTTCTTCTAAGGTGAAAGGAGACCCAGAAGGATGCATGTCCTCCCTCTCTTAAACTCACCATGTTTTCTGAAGTGATAGGGAAAATGGAGATTTTCTGAGCTCCCATGAGGGTTTCATGTGAAAGGCTGAAATGAAGACTGCAGGGTGGGAAAAGTCATGTGAGGGTGGGCAGAGGACACTGTAGTTGTGGGGTGCTTTACAGAGTGAGTTCAGACTCTTCTAGGCATTTTTTTTCCACTGTCACTCTTGCTGTGTGTGATTTGTGGACCACAGGCAAAGAGAGGAGATTCTGTCATCTGATGCCCATCATCTCCATCCCCATCAGGCCCCAGAGGGTGAGATAATGGCCAGATACTAAAGCTGAAAGCAAAAAACACATGCTCTTGTTTCAAATACTGACAAACATCTTCTGTAAAACCTTTCCTCATCATTTCTCAGCCAGCTCTGAGCACTCCTTATGCTGACCCCAATTCTGTCAACTACAGACCAATTACCCAATTGTTAGAGATATGCACGCCTGGACTTGTTATACTCCAGCTTTTTCCCTTCTCCACGCCCTGCTGGACTGCTCAGCAGCGCTATCCCACACAGGTTACCATGGGGATTGAATCGTACTGGATGTTCTCAACTCAAAATTACTCAGACCCTCTCTCCCCGCTGCATCTCTTTCCTTTTGCAGATGCATCGTGATGACCTGCACGGTCTGGGTTTATTCCTCCCTCATTTCCTTCCTCCCCGTCATGCAAGGCTGGAATGAGATCCCCGGTGTGGACTTTGATGCAGGCAGAGAATGCATCTTCGTCACCAACTGGGTTTTTGCCATCGTGGCTTCCGCCCTGGCGTTTTTCCTGCCCTTCACGGTCATGTGCAGCATGTACTTCTTCATCTACCGCGCCTCCCGCCTCAAGGCCACCCGCATCATGTCGCAGACGCTGGAGATCCACTACCACCCCAACAGCAAGCGGCAGAACCACCTGCAGCTGGAGAACAAGGCCACGAGGACCATCAGCATCATCATCTCGGTGTTCGTGCTCTGCTGGCTGCCCTACTTCGTGCTCAACGTTTGGCTGGCGGCCAGAGGCAGCGACTCCACCAGCACGGTGCTGCTCGGCACCTTCAAGATCATCACCTGGCTGGGATACTGCAACTCCACCATCAACCCCCTGCTCTACGCCTTCCTCAACAGGGACTTCCAGCACGCCCTCAAGAAGCTGCTCGTTTGCAGGCGCAGGTCGCAGGTGGATGTTGGGGAGGACATGGTTTCCATAGCCACGTTTTCCAAGACTGCTCCAGACCTGGAATACAGTGGGATGGTGCCCAACGGTGCCCCGAAGGGCAAACCTAAGTCATAGGGATTCAGGATCAGTCACTGGAGGTGGTGATACAGGAAGTGCTGGAGCACATCCCAATGGAAAAACAAAGGGTAGGAAAATAGGGGAAGAGGGGATGGAATGTTACCGCTGGGGACAATACAACAAAGATGCATTTCTTCACCTTCCACAGTTTCAATAATGATGAACTTGGATATTTTAGGAGCAATTTGTAACACAGCTAACTCATTCCTGGATAATTATTTTTCTAATGAGCATTTCTTAAGACAAATTCATTGTTCATGTTGGGTTAAAAAACCAAACTAGTATGGTTTGTTTAATGTGACCTTACATTTGTGCACATCTGGTGATTTGTGTCAGGTGGGACAGTGCTTCTTACCAAGCCACTGTAGCTTCTCATCTTGACATTTCATTACAGGTTTGACCACTTTTATTAATTCCACATGTGGCAATCTGCTTATGGGAATTAGAGGAGGGATTTGGCCAAAGAGCAGAGCTCACTTCCTAAAGAGGCACCACTCTGCAGCCTGGGATGTTGCTTGGGGTTCAGCTCAATGGCTTCTGCAACATCTGGATATTCAGAACTTTCTGTGAATTATCTGTGGGTTTCCTTGTTACTTCTGGAAGGGGGCATTCCCTGTAGCAGGCCCCAGGAGATGACAAAGACTTGCTGTAACACCAGGAGCATTGTGGTTTCAAAGCTACAAGTGGCTGACACCATCCAAAGATGGGATCTGAATAGGAATTATTACTTGTGTGTACACTACAGAGATAGAAAAAAAACATGAAAAATTGAAGTTATTATTTTTTACTACTCCCAAGTCTTGTCTGGACTTCCAACTGTACTGGCTGCCTGCAGGAAAGCCACAAGTGCCTCACAGAAGGGTTACTCTGGAAAGGTAGCAGGGGACTGTCCTCAGAGGTAGCAAAATGCAGTAGGACCTGCCTGGAGCAGCTGAGCTACTGAAGATGCCAGCACAAGGGTCAGGAGTTCTCTCTCAAGAGCCTGGTAGAAAAAACAGCCCTGACCTGGGCTTCAACAGTGGTTCTCCTGTGAAATGACCTCTTCAAGGAGTGGGTGAGGTGTCCCAGACCCTGCAACTCCAGCACAACATGGAAGTGGTAAGTAACTGCATCTTACTCTGGGGGAAGCATCCCATTGGCACAGAGGTGGACAGGGCAGGAATCCTGTTGCTGCCACCCAGGTAATTTTGATAAAACAGGACAAGGAATGGGGTTTCATTCCCAAGAGCTGTGAGGGAGGAAGGGAGCTGAGAGATACGCAGCATCCTGTGAAAGAACAGGACAGGAGCCCAATGCTGCACAGCACAGCAGAACCCCAGGCCAAAGCCCCTTTTGTGAGTTCACAGCTATGTCAGTTTGGGTGTTTTTCCACAAAACAGCTGGAAAGAAAGCACACATCACTCAGAGGAAAACTTCTCAGAATAGAGAAGAGCCTTCCTCTGTCAAACCCTGAAGCAATAAGGGACAAAGACAGGGACAAAACACTCCAGCGCTTAGAGAAGCAAAGACTGACCAGGCAGTTCAGAGCCGAGCATGGCCAGATGCTTTTGTGGCTGGGCAGGGACCCTACAGGAGAGGACCTGTCCATGCCTTGGAGGGCAAGTGTAACATCCCAGAATATGCAGACACACCTGGTGTGAACACATATGCTAGTTTTGCTACTGAAATGCTGCAGGGCCCTTGGAATAGGCAGCCACCCACAAACAGACATACAGGAAGTAAAAATACCTTATTCCTCATTTCCTGTGCTCCACCTGTAATCGCTGAGCTGCCAGGGAAGGCAGAGGCTCCACATGTGGCCATTTCACTGTGCAGCTGTAGCTGATGCAAACAGGGACATCCAAGGGAAAAGGACACACTTAACTCTCCTGTTTTAACCCAGCTAAACACAAATTCTGTTCCTGATTAGATATTCACTGCAGCGTTTTGGTTTCACCTGGACAGGCCACTATCTAGGAGAGCTATCCAAGAGGACATGGAAGACAGTCATTGTAATCTACTTGTGCCTTATGATAAAGCTGCAGGGTGTCAGCTCGTTTAATTGCTGGTCACAGTGTCACAACCCCAGTTCAGTAATCCCCAGAAGGATTCGAATCCAGCATCCTTTTAGGAAACTGATCTCAGAGACTTTAACAAGTTGAAGTCTGTAAAACAGAAAAATACAACAAGAACAGTTCTAACAGCATAAGAATTATCCCTTCTCCCCTCTCTGGTGAGTGATTTTCTCCATAATCCACCCAGTTTAGAGCTCAATTCCCTTCTTTCTCCAGCTCCTGTCTCACCTCCAAGCAGCACATTCAGTTTTGCGTCATCACACACGCTGTGGCCAGTGTGAGACAGGGAAGCAAAGGAAGTTTCAGGAATGCAAAACCCATCCTGTTCCCACTGCACAGAGCTGCCATCTGCAGCACACACGGATGCAGGCAGAAGCAACTACTATTTTGTCTTATAAATAAAAAAGTTTATTAAATCATTTAGACTTGAAAGAAGTCACAATAATCAATGCACTCAACAATTACAGCAAGTGCATCCTGTACACCACCAACCCAAATGGATTGATTCTGTATTTTATAAATAAAAATTAACATATTTACAGTGAGAAATAAAAGCATGGCATTAGGCAGTTAAATTAGCAGATTACACAAATGCCTACCAGTTGATTCTTTTGAAAAAGTACAAATCTACAAGATTACATACGACACGTATGACTTCATTAGGTTTAAATTTTCAGATCACAACGATTTTGTACATAATTTTGACTATGGCTCTTCCAACCACTGCCTATAGAACCCCCCATTTAATGGCAAAAAGCTCCTTTTCCTTCTCTACAGCTTCATCCACGTAAGATGCATTCCCTAAGATCTACTGTAGTGCAGAAATATGAAATGATTTCCTCTAATGACAGGCTATGGACAGTGACAATATGTACAACTGTGGTACTTTTTTGCTTTAAAAATAGTGCAGATTCCCAGTTTACCCACCAGGGAGAAAAACTGAGTCAAAGTTCATTTCAAAATCATCTTCATTTCACCAAAGAGTAAGTGACCCGGATAGACACTCACTAGGCTTAGAGACTGTAATTTTGCTCTATAAAAATACAATATTTTAATTCTATTTACATGTTACAGATCTCTCACTCACCCAGCAAGCTGACATTTACAAGCTTCAAAAAAACCCAAGAAACCCCCCAAAAAAGGATAATGGAGCACAACATTGGCAAGCACAGCAGCTGGACCCGTCCGCTTAGGAGAGCAAAGGTAAGGAAAATGGAATGTGAAAGGTTTGGTTACTGGGCTTCCTTGGCTGTCAAAGTAAACCAAAATCTATCCAACATGTCTTATACATGGCAAAAAAAAGCTAAAGTAAACTATTCCCAAGATAAACATTCTGCATCATAGGATCCTTCTGCTGAACAATCCCTGTGAAACCTGCTGAGTGGAAGAAGTGATCCTGAGGATAGTTATTTGCTTGGTTGTCTGGAATGTTTATTTCCTGATAGACTCATTGTCCGTGACCTCTGCCTGAGCACGGGTTTGGGTGGCAGCTCCAAGTCTTCAAAGACAGGATTTTCTATGATTGCTGCAGCCTCTGGTCTTTCAGTGGGACTTGGAGAGAGCATGTCCTTCACCATGGTGTACTGAAAGAAAACACAACACATCTTACATGAATCAACCCATAAACTCTTCCTCATTTCATGTCCTTCAGCTGTGGCTGTATGAACAAGTGGTAAATACTCTCAGCTCAGTTATTTGGGTGTTAGTGCAAATTAGAATTTTTCCTTTAAGTATACAAGCAGTTTGAATATTTGTTTCAAGACAGGATGTATGTGAAATGAATGACTGTATGTGACAAAGGGAAGCCAGGTAAAAATGCATTCCTGGAGGGAAACTGTGACAGAAGTGTCATTGTGTGCCCATTATTGCAAAGTTACAGCTTTGAAACGTAGGGAAGTACTGAGATAGAGAAAAGCATCTTAATAACATGAAAGCAACTTGGTTTCTGCATTTTTAACTTCAAAGCAAAGAAAAAAAGCTACAATTATTAATGAAAAAGCTATAATTAATAGCATCAGCTGTACCTACCTCTTGTGCATATTTCTGAGTGAACAATGGTGGAAAGTTCAAATTTCTAACATCACTTAAAGTCTGTAAAAACATGAAGAATTACATGTAAATTTTCCAAAATACAATTCTTCAGCAGTATTACCCTGTCCTTCAAAAATATGCAAATGATGGAAAGAAATCATAGCTTGGAAAATTAACCCTTTGTTTTAAAGTGCTGTTTTAGTGGTTACAAATCACAACCTCGTTGAACAGGCGAGTTGCTGTTCCTCTAGGTATTGAGCCTACAACAGGCAATACGTTACAAGAATTGCGATCTCTGCAATTTTATACATAAGCTTTCACTTTCTCACTTTAGCTGAACAAAATCAACAGATCTGTGAGTTATCCATAACCTCCAAGAGGGCCTACACCAGTATTAAGACACATGAAATTACTGTCTCTGCATTATCAATGTAAGCACCAGTCTTTGTTTAACATTTAGGAGGAATGAGAAGATTTATCAGTTTGGAAAGCAGTTGTCTCGGGTATTTCTGTGTTTGTTCCATGCAAAGGCCACTAGCTCCATCTAGTGACAGTATTTTTCCCATGTTCAGCCAGAAGCATATTTAGCACTTCAATTGTTTTGGAAGGATCTCCTTTTACAAAAGTTTGAGCACAAAATACAAGACTTTAAAGTTAAATCAACATTCATTTCACTATTACTCAATTGGAAGTATAAAGTTACCAGTTAATAGTGATGGGCAACAGCCAAGCTCTTGTTCAAGAGAACTGAGTTTGATGACATTAAAATGCTTCAGAAAACTTTTCTCCTTTTCTGTCAGTTCAGTCTGCATTTAGTGATCTGTTTTCCAGCATGTCATTTGGAAATAAATTGCACTGCTGCTGACTAACTGCTCGCAGCTTGAGACAGAGGCAGCTCTCACGCTCCACCTCTGGGGATTTTTCCAGCCAGTTGTCACAAATTCCTAGAATTTGCTGGGTTACTTGGTCAGGCACAGCATGTTTTGTGCTAATGCTTGGCTGATGCCAATGAAAACCTCAGTGTTAACAACTCAGAAATAACTACTGAAGTAGCTGAACTCCACAACTTGGCAATGAAAGCAAAGAGGTTTCTTTTTAGCAAAAGGAGTGAATTGACAGTGAAAATCCTAGAAAGCCAAGGTACTCTTTTAACACTGTCTTGAAGTAAAAAAAAATTGAATTAGATGGAATTTAGGTTTCATTCTCATTACTTGCTTTGCTTCTATTCTTAGGAGAGAAACAGGAAGGGCAAAGCCTGTAATCATTGCTGAAAGAGATTTGAGAATCCAGGATGGCTCTTTCCTGGGTATTTTGTTTCAGTAAAACTGATTTAGAGAAACTGAAACTGGTTTCAGTGCCAGGGGTTCAAATTAGCACCAATTCCTCCTGTAGACTGTACTCTTTGTGCCATTAAAAGCCAGAGCTTTTAATCAAGAGAATGCAACAGATGAAGCACTTGGTCAGGCTGCTGTTCAAGTTGTTTCCTACCTCTCTGCTAAACCCACTCCATCTTCACCTGAGAAGGTAACACCCCAAGCACATTTAAATGAGAAATACAAGTTTTAATGACTCTTTCTTTCCTGCACAGGTCACTGGTTGTCAGAGAGGAGAGACCTGTCTGGCTGTAGCCCCTGTTCTTCATGAACTTGTTCCTGATCTCACATTTTAACAGCAAGTCATCCCACATTCACATCTGGTGCAATGAATGTCATCAGTTATGGGAAGATTATGCTTGAAGCTGAGCAAGACTCATAGCTAAGACTCACTATAGGAAAAGGAACAGCCCTTTTTCACCAAGTGCTCTGGGTGGAACAGCACTGCAGATGCAAATGAAGGAAGAAATAATCAAAATGCACAGCATGGCTCCAATTCTTGAATGAAAACCAAGCTGGTAGGCTTAAAGTCACAAGCTGCTTCAGTTGTATTTGTTGCTTGAGTTCTTGGATAGCTTAGTTCAATAGTTTCTCTTACTTGGCTTGACAACAGAGGAGCTTTGTTAAGAAATTAAAGCCTCAATTCAACTGCACACATTAGGAAGACTGCAGTTTATTTTCAGTGATTCAGGGGGTCTGTACAAGGCTGATAAAGAAGTTATGCTCCTAGCTGCAAGCTTTTCTCCAAAGAAAACACAACAGAAACCTCTAGCCAGTGTTTCACCAAGCAAACAGCTGTTTTAAACAAATGCTCAAACTGAAGATAATCCAACACCACACATACCTTGACCCTCTCCATCTGTGTGCTGAAGGGGTAGAGCAGCTCAAAGAGAATCAGTCCCAGAGAAAATATATCCACCTTGTGCGAGTAGGTGTTGCCACAGATCTGAGAAGGCAAAATCAGGGTCAGGGCAATCAAGCTACTCACTGCATGAAATTATCTACAAAGTAAACAAAACTCTTGTAAATCCACCTCTGCAAGTTACCAGCCCTGTGCAGAGCTGAAAGCTGCAGCACAGGAATGTTGGCAAAATTCAGCAATGAGCACCAGGCAGCAACATCCTGATCCTCAGCTCCTCTGTGCTGCAAAGCAAAATGTTTCACCTTACTTAAACCCCATGCACAAGAGTGCATCCTTCCTCAATTAAGTGGAATCTTTTACAGTTACCTTCCTGTACTGCAGTAAAAGCAAGAAAAATAATGCATTCCAGTCTGAATAATTAGCCACTATTTTTTCTATAACAAATATATATATATATATATATATATATATATATATATAAATATTCATTCTGGAATTCATTTTAGCTCAAAACTCTATTTTGAAGAGAAATAATTTAAGTGACTTGATTGCAATGGTTTCTAGGCATGCCTGATCTTAAGAGCTCCCAAAAGTTCAGGGCCCTTCTGGACACTGTCAAATATAGCTTTGGAGAAGAGAGCACAAACCTGTTCTGGGCTCATGTAGAGTTTGGTCCCTACTTGTCCAGTGTGCCTGGCATAAGCTGGCATTGGGGTCAGAACTGACTCCTCCTCCTCATCTTGGTCCATAGCAGTCACCAGTCCAAAATCCCCAACCTTTACTATGTCATCCATTGTGAAAAATATATTGGAAGGCTGAGAAAACAAAGAGGTGAAAAGAAAAAGTAAGTAACAAACCAGAGTCTGTGTTCCAGTGGTTACACCACCTGTTTTTAACTCAGAAGCTGTCAGGGTTAAAAAACACTCATTGAACTGCTGAGGGAAGGCAGTTAAGAATTTTAACTATCCAGGAAAAAGGAATTACTCCTGCATTAACCACTGTCTCTTCCTAAAACTCAGACTGCTCATTTCTTGTCATTCAGCAGAGGTTTACCAGCAGCACACAGATCTGCTGAGGAACACACACAGAGTCAATCAACACTGCTGGGAACAGCACAGGTAAGTTATCCAGCATCCATCACATGACACTTTCACACCACATGCTGCAGTTCCAGCTCCTGGGCTTTTGTATTTTAATCCCTAAGTGCTAAAGTCGTTTGCTGTATTATTAATCAGCACACAGCACATCATCTTAAATTATAGATGCAATGGGAACAAGGTCTGCTTTGCAGAGTAACTGTGCAGTTTAACATGGGAACAGCTGTTTGCATAACAGAATTACAAGTTTATTTTTAATAGAAGCTTAAGAACTTTGCAATTCATAAAGGCAGCAACAGTGATGATCTGACTTAACACTTCTTTAGCTTATTTGCCACACACCACCATCTTCGCTTAGCCTGCTGATATAAGAGACTGGAAGAGAGATGTCTCTTGGCCAGACAGGTTTTCAAGAAATTTGCTTCCTGGCTGATAGAACAGCACCCACCAAAAGAATGATTATTCCCTTGAAACAGAACCACTCCAGCTGGGTTACAAATACAGACACAGAGTTTTGGGGGAAGAACAGACCGATCCTGCAAGGGAAGGAAGCAGCAGGGTGCTGTACAGGGCCAAGCTGTGAAGAGGCAGGTGCTGCTGGGCAAGCTCCTCTCAGAGCTCCTGGCCCCTCGGGGCTGGGAGAACATGGTCCATGCTTTTGCTGACATAAGCCCTGCAACAGGAGCAGGCAGACAGACAGAAGGCAGTATTTTTCCGCAAGATAAAGGACCACAAAGCTGACCTGTTTCAAAGTCCATCTGTCTTCCTCAGTTAAAGACAAACCCACTGTGGGCATGACAAACAAGACAGAGAAGTTTTGTTGTTTTAAGCAATGGCCAGCCCTGAAGGAAGCACTAGAGAAACAGTTCCACAGTGCCCACATCCTGCCCCTGAAACTGCCTTCTGAGCCAGGTCTTATCTCCCACTGCATTTCCCTGCAATCCAGCCCTTTGGAGTTACAGTGAATTCAGGGCACAAAAGCCACTGCCCTGTAAACCCACAGCATCTCCAGGCTCTGGCTGAAGCATTTACAGAGCACTGACTCCTCAGTGCACACCCACATGTCAAAAGTCTTGATGTCAGAATTTTAATGCTCAAGGAACAAACAGCTTCATGAGGAGTTTGTATCCCATTGCCTTGATCTCTGTTCTCTTCCAACAAACATACAAGTCAAGATTAGTCTTGCTTCCTGGGGACAAACTTCTCACAACAGAAAGTTTATTTCAAGACTTCTCTGGCTGGACATAGACTGTCTCTGAACAGGCTGGCACATAGTTTCTACAAATAAGGGGAATGGACTCTGCTATTGCAAAATACCAGCAAAAATAAACCATCAAGATCACATTTTGGAGAAAAAAAAGCCTAAGGCAGAAGCACACAGTTTTGATTTAAATCATCAGGAGAGTACAATCAAATATAGCCATCCTCTAGTTTAGTTATCTTGCCACCTGAACAAAGAAATGTCTCTCCCACAAAGAAATATCTCTCCATATTCTTCAGTCAGAATAAGAATTCTCATTTTTTCACAGACATGAATAAGCTTCTCACACATCTGGAATACTCTGTTTAATTCAATTAATGCTGCAAAACATTTCCAAGACTGTTCTTGCAGTTCTGTGAAACTGATAATTTCTTTTGAGCTGCCAAGCATGACCGACAGCTTATCCTAGGAATAACAGTAAATTCACTTGACAGACAGACTTTTGTTTCTACTCTTAATTTTCTTCAAAAGAATTTGAACTCTGACCTCTTTGCCTACCCACATAAATTCCTGCCATCTTGTCATTACAGTATCTCTGATTAGCAGGAGTCTAATTAATGCATTTTTAATGTGCACTGTTAATTTAAATATTTAGATTACTTCTTGGATCTTTTAATATGCCCACACAGGAATTTATTTTCACACAGATCTACCAGCTTTTGTTGGTGTCACTGGGAGCAAGAACTGGCTTCTGCTATCACTGAGCTCTGCCTGTAGCCAAGCCAGAGCAACTCTGCAGGTTATTCACTTGTTAGTGCTGGCACCAACTCAGACCTGCATGACCAATCTCTTGGGCAAATTACAAAATTAGATGAGATCTCTTCCTAGGAGCTTCTGAAAAGTGCAGAAAATAATGAAATAAACTGGCTGTTGTTTTGACCAAATTAACACATAACAGACAAATAAACTTTGGGATGCAAGAACAACATCTATACAAGCACAGAAAGTTTCCTGAAGGAGGAAGTTGTTCATCCAGGGAGACTGTTTCCAAGTTGGTTATACCAAGTAAACAAAATTAAATCTCTTGTTCAAACTGCTGCCAGCACTGAACTTTTAAGATGTTCCAACAAAACACTCCACACTGCTGATTAAGGCTAACACAGTTTGAAGAAAACATCTACATAAGGTTTGCTGAACAGTGAGCTCAGTGAACACTGCAGAGGGCTACAGCTGACAGTATTGTTAAGAAAGGTTATTAATTAACATGTCTAGCAACATATTAGTACAGGGATTTAATTACTTTTGTGGTCAGTTTCTCGAGCACTAAAGATTTGTCAGATAAATGGTTCAAGGTAATTGCCTAATGCTGATGGGAAAAGAAAATACTTGGAAGGGCTCTCAAGTTTTTCTAACTCTGACATATCCTTTGAGGATTACTGAATTTGAAGCTCCCTTTACTGACATATCAGAGATGGCATTTTTTAGCTTTTGCTTCTGCTGATACCAAATTACCATCTGAGAAGCCACAATCATTTCAGTAATTACCCCACTGAAGTAGGGTATTAATGCCTCCTCAAACAAGCAAAGACAAACAGAAATGTCCTCATTTGGCAAAAGGGATCCATTTCTCAGAACTTTTTCTAATAAAACTAACCTCAGGCGGGCTCTTAAATTACATTTGTTTACTTGGTAACACATACTGATACTTCCAGTGCTTTAAGTTGCAGCAAAATTAGGCACTAGCTCATGAGGAAAATGAAAGAAAAGGTAAAAGTTACTACTGACTTCAGCTGCACTGAACAGCAGAGGAGCAAACCACCTTTCCCAGTCCTCACTGTCTGGATGTTCTGAGGCATTAAAAATACTGTGAATTTTTCAGAAAGCTTCATTGTGATTGCTGGCATTGGCTCACAGTTCTGCTCTAGGACAGTTTATGTTTCAAACCTAGAGTAGTAATATGTAATTTTTACTCTTTCTAACCAAGAGTAACACTGCTCCTTTTATGCTGTATTGCTATAGAAAGAAGGAAAATACCAGAAATAGAATCACAGAATAATTTAGGTTGGAAAAGACTTTTAAGATCAAGTCCAACTGCAGCTCCACACTGCCAATTATCTGCTTCACTTGAAAGAGTAGAACAGGATCCAAAATAGCTTTGTCACACAGCTCAGCACTGAATAACCCTACAAAGAACACGAATTAAAAATACCATAGGACAAATGCCACTGAACTGTGCCAGGTACAAGAAGTCTTGCTGTAAGAAAGGCTTTAATTGCAGTGACAAGTGATGAATGTTTATTTCCTGGAGCACTGCACCTCCAGATTATTGTAAAGACATTAATTCAGCTTTTTTAACACCCATGCTGAGGTCACTGAGAGGAGTCAGCAATTTTGGCAGGCTTTGTCTCCAGTGCCACATTCCTCCCACATACAGCATCCTATGGATACAAACCTTGAGATCCCTGTGCATTAATCCTTTGCCATGCAGAAAGTCAACAGCTTCAGCAATCTGCAGAAAGATCTGCAGACACTCTGTCCTTTCCCTCTCCTCTATGGTGCATCTTCTGCTCATCCAGTCTTTAAGGTTCTCTTTCCTGCAGAGCTGCATCTGGATGTACAGATACACCTTTGGAGAGGTGGGTTTGACTTTTTCTGCAGTGTTTTTAGAAAGGTCCAGGCTTAAACTTGTTGGCCTTGGAGGAGAAACAGAGAGGGGACTTCCTGAAGCAGATTGCTTGTTATCAGATTCCTTTGTACTTTTCCCTTTATCCTCAGAAGGACTCTGATTATGTGAAACATCAACTTTATCTTCCTTACTAGAGGCGTTTCCACAGCCAGAATCCTCAAACACAATAGAGGAGGAGGTCCCTTCCTTCAGATGTACGACAGGAACAGCTGAAGAACAGATTTCCAAGGAGTGTCCCAACTCATTGCTGTTGATAGTACTGTCTTCTACATCACAGCCTGTAAGGACACTGTCCTGAAGGTTCAATAATGGATCTTCTGAGTGCTGCAAGTCCCTGTTGTCTGTGTCAGAAAATTCCAGAGGGTAAAACTGGCTTCCAGATGAATGTGACTGACCACAGGGTATCCCCACAGACCTCACCCTCTCTGCTGAAGTTGCAGTAACTTCAATGTGTTCCTTTGCTGAAAATGGCTCTGTTGTGATCTTAAATGATGGGACATCCATCGGGCTGGGAGAACTGAGTAGCCAATCAGTGCTGGAAGACAAAGTTGAGAGATCAGTACTAGAGAAATAGATTCCAATTATTCCACTAGAACTGCACTTCCAAAAGCCCAGATTTTAACAACTGCTATCCCTGAGACCTGTGTCAATACTGCAACAAGGAATGACTACCAAGTGTAGGAATCACTAATAGCCAGGATTTAGCATCCGTGTCTTAGCAAGGATAATGTTTTCTCATTGAGACAAGAATGTTGATAAAGGAGTATTTAACAAGTTCCACTGCCTGGATTCCTAATGTGCAATTAGGCTTATCTTCAGTTTGAAAAAATCCAGCCCTTTGGAACATGCGCTGCAAGGACTATTTAAAGTGCCTTGGAAGAATTACAGCTGTGAAATGTTAATTTGATGCCTGAAATATAAAGGTTGCTATATTCTAAAAATTGTGAGGCACGTTAAGATGTCATTATCAAACCACCCAGCAGTCTTGTATTAGGCCTCATTCTATAGATGCCAACATACACCCACTTTTTCCTCTCTCTTCACATTCTCTAACTCCTTTATCTAATTTTCCATTTTTAACCTACGTCTACCGAGCTTCACAAATTATCAGTCTGATTATTCCTCATGTATTTCTGCTGAAATAAATTCACTGAATTCTTGGAGTACTGTATCAGGTCCATCTAACTCAAGACAATGAGGAGGCAGAAAGCAGTAGAAAGGAACAAAGAAGGCAGAGATGCCAAAGTTTGAAACTGAATCACAGCTGCAATGCTCCAATCTTCCAACCAGCGCAAGATTCAGTTAAGAACCATGTGATGTTTCCTAAGCTGAAAGAAGGACCTTACCACAAGAGAAGACCCACAAATCAAGAATTTTATGCAGAAGGGTGATGTATTTTTACCTGTTCCATTGAAAATTGGCAAGCTAAGTTAACAACCATCTCTGTCTCTCCATCTTCCTGGATCCTCTACCTGTTCTCTATTCTCTTGACATACAATCTCAAATTCAATTGTTAAAAAGAGCCCCATGAGTTACCTTTCATCTTTTAACCACTGCTCATCCATCTTTTCCTGCCATCTCTCAGGGGGAGCTTCCAGCCAGGCGTTGAAATACCGAACAATCCCTGGATGCTCGAGCTTGGCCAAAGCTTTGACTTCCCTCATCACCTTCTCACGAGCCAGCTCCCTACGGTTTGGGGTGAGGACAAAAAGAGACACAGTCACAAAAAGCAACAGCACAGCACAAAAACTTCTGCAAAGGAATTTAATCAAAGCTGCCCCAGTATACACCAGGCCAGTAGCATTGCTTTTCACATCAAAACAAAAATACAGCTTCAATTCCCCAGAGTAACTCCCTTTAGCTTAGAAGTGTGGAGGAGCAGAATGTGCTCATAATGGCTCAATATTTAGTCTTCACTTTTCACATAATTAAAGGCAACAAGAAGAAAAAGTTCATCTTCCTCTCAACTGTTCTCAAGGATAGAAAAAAATATTTCGAACAGCAATATTCTACTGGGATGTAGAAGACACTGACACAAAAGACAGACAGCAATACCTTAGTATTTGTTTTTTAATTGGCAATAGGTAAGGTGGCTGCATAAGGACTATTTCTGTTCTGTGGACAGGAAAGCAGGCAGCCTCCTGTCTTACTGAAGGAATTTATTTCTCTTCATGAGACTGTAACTGGATCAAATAAAGTCTGTGGTTTTATTTAATAGCTTTGAATATGCTTGGAAAAGAAGAATTTAGGCTATCTTAAATCTCTGAACAAAACCTTTAATCTTAAATAGTCATGCTTATTTACCACATTAAAAAAATAGTAATTCTAGATTTCATAGCTTTACCCCCTCCCTCTTGCTGTTCTAACTTGAGATTTCCAGAAGCAGTGTCTCCCATCTCCCACTAAAAGGAAGTGCTGCAAGCTCTGGGTAGGGTAATTCAGCAGCATGGCTTGACCACCTATGACTGAGAGAAAAGGTAGGGGTTGTGGGACCAGAAAATGAAACAAAATGGGCAAATGGAGTCAAAAAAGTAGGTGAGGGAGAGAGAAAAGAAAGAGGAGTGGCATAGGAAAGGTAAGGAGAGGAAGGAGAAAAGCACATTAACAGTACTACAATAACTGGTCCTGTTAGCAAAGGCTCCATTCATCAAGGAAATCCCCATGGAGCAGCATCCTCACAAAGGGATCTGCTGTGCAAGTGTTTTAGTCAGGCAGGTCACCTCTGCTGGGATTGCATATGCCAAATTCTCTGTGCCAAAACTAAGTCAGCCCCCCATTAAAAAGTATGTCATTCATCCTAATCTGGGAAATCAGGAGCAGATGGTTCTGTGCAGGATGGGATCTCACCATTCATTCATTATTCTGTGTCCCATCAAACCCATTCATTACCTATTGGGCAATCGGATTCTCTTGATGGCATAGTTGCAGTCATCTACTTTATTTCTGGCTTCAAAAACCACTCCAAATCCTCCACGACCCAGACACTGAATTGGTTCAAAATCTGTCAGATATCTGGGAACAGAGGGGTGTGAGGAAGGGACAGAAGAGGGGAGGGAAGATAGAGGAGAAAAATGCATTAGTTCAGACAGAAAAATTAAGTTATTTATGACCATGACTGAAGTACTTCTGTACAAGCAAAACATGCTGAAGGACTTGCAGAATTTATTTTTCCCTGCTCATCCACTGTGAGCAATTCCCTATCTATGAAATGGACAGTTGCTAAATATGTATTTATGCAGAGCCTATCACAGGCCAGCAGGATCCAATCTGCAAGCAATGGGCAAACTGAAGAGGTTTTTCAGAATACAAGGATGCATGCCTGCTGGATCCTGAGTGCACAGCCCACATTTCTATAGCTAACTTTTACTAAATCATGATTTGCTTTTAACCCTACCCCAAATAATTGTTTCTGCAACTAGTCCTTCTAAACATTGCATCCAAAACATCACTGTTTTTAAATATCACTCTTCCTCATTTTAAACACTCCAGTTTTTGAGTTATAAATGTACAGGAAATGGTCACATTTGCTCTGGAGCATAATGACATGCCCCTATTAAGCTTTCTATCTTAACCAACTCCTTTGTAAAACCAATAAAGGTTGTATTTCAAGTATAGACTGCTTATTCTGCAGAGTCTATAAAATGTCATTTGCTTCCATCTGCAACTGCCTTTCTCTGCCTTATACCATAAACACAGGAACAGATGGAGTAAACACTGATTAAGACCTACAAGGATGAATCTCCCATTTTGGAAATCAGCAAGAAGTATGAGAGCAATACGTCTGATCACATGTAACTTGTTGACTCTCTGGAATTTCTAAGACTAATCATAAGTGCAATGTCCCATGAGTAATGTGGTCACAGAGTGCTTTGTTCCAGTTGCTGATTATCCTGCAAAGTCAGAGGACTGGGAGTTCCTAGGTAAGAACAGGTGAACACCTACTCTTTCCATCTCCAGATTGTATTAGTAGCCACACTGATTAAACACCCTGTTTATGTTGTGTTGAACAGACCTCACCTTGACACATATCCAGAGTTCTTGGCATCACTCCAGCTGTTGTCTTTAATGTCTCCACAAGTGGGCTCATACTTACAGTCAGTCTGACACTGTGTTTCAGACTCCTTCCGCAGCTAACAAGGATTTCCAAAACAAGAACAAAACAAACAAACAAACAAAATCAACTCCTTGAGTGCCTGAGACTGGTTTGTACCCTAGATATGGCATTAAATAAATATCTCCAGACACGTCAGAAGCAGTCTAATCTGCTTGCTGAAGCAGTTAAGCAAATTGTATGTGGCAGCTGGCAGCCTTCACACACAGATTAAACAAGACATTTAGGCTCTTGATTTTGTTATCTCATTAGTTATTAACTTATTAATATTACTCATTGCAAATCCAAACTGAAAGAATCAGCTAAAATAATTCCTGCTGTATTTGGGACTCAGAAATAATACTCACTCTGCTGTAAGGGTGGGGATGGAAGAGTTTGCGCACAATAAAGGTCGTGGCCACGATACAAAATACAATGGTGCCAACAATTTCCTTCCACCAGTGAAGCAGAAGAACAGGATCCTTTTTGCGAATGTTCTTGTAATTTGAGTCATCAAAAAATCGAACTGTGATCTGGTTGCTTCGTTTATTTCTCTCCCTCTTGTAGTAGGGTAAGTAATAACCATTATCTGTGTATAAAACACAGAGAGAACACAGTCTGATTTGCAGGTAGCTCCAAAACAACTTTGGCTTCTCGTTAATAGGTCTCCTCAACAGACATGGGGTGTTTTTATTTCCATGCCCCATGATTTTAAATGGCACATAAACTAATTCAGTTAATCACATTTGTGGACACCAACTAGGTCTTCCCCATACAGAATACCTTCCGTATGGAAAACTTGTGACAACCATCCTGAGCCTCCAGCACTGTTAGTGAATTCTGAAAAAAGTAATTCCCAAGATTTTTCCACTCTAAACAACTCTCAGCGGCAACAGCAGCACACACAACAGCTCTTCAGCAGCAATTCCTGGCACTTTGTTGTGCTTTACGGCACTAATTGTAACTACATCACAATATGGAAAACCTAGTTTGGGCAAGAATTTCCTAGTTCATGAAATATTTTAAAAATACATATATTTAAGGTCAAACCAATGGTCATTTATTGGAATTGATGGACAATAAAACCTAATTTGAAACACTTCAAGGTCTGGAACTTCACCTACCATATGGGTACTGCAGAACTGACAGTGCTCCATTGCTGTATTCCTCATGAGAATACTTGTCATTGCTGAGACACTTATCAAACTCATCAGAGCCCACCAACACCGGGGTCCTGGAAGGAGAATCTAAGCACAGAAAGGATAAAATATTCTGAGCTTATTTCAAGTACAGACTGCTTATTCTGCAGAGTATATAAAATGTCAATTGTTTGTAAAATTCTGTTCTCACTTTCATTTAAGGAGAAGTCCAATTGCATAACCTTACAAAATGCCTCTTGAATCAGGCCATGAGAAGTAAATTTCATAGAAGGAAAACATTAAGAAAGGTACTTCAAGGTAACAGTTACTTAACAATTCTCCCCCTTGAAAAGTCAATTCACTCATATTCACATCACTGCAAAAAACTTCTTCCTCTTTTTGTTGAAAAATATGATTAAGAAGACCCAAGACTTCATTGCTAACAAAGACCCTGTCAAATCTATAGTAAAAGAAAACAGGCCTTAAACATTTAATTAGGAAAAAATAAACACTTAATAAAGCACAGAGATATTCCTGAAGTATTTTACAGTTGGAAACATCAGACTAGTTTGAAACCTACAGGAAAGATGTCTTGTCTTTTCTGAGCTAAGGTAATAAATGAAACTCTGAGTTGTTACTTACGGATTAAAGGTTTCCATTTGATCTTGGGAAGAGGAATAATTGCATTATCATTCCTGGATTCCAGAGCCTTTGGGCTGGTTGGGAATTTCTTAGAAATTCTGACTGATGATTGAAGATACAACTGGCCCCTGAACATACCTAAGTAATAATCAAGGAAGTGTATTAGTCTTTAGATTTGGTTCTCTTCACTCCTGGAATAAAACTGCCTAGTGAAAATACATGGTTAAACACATTTCTGAAAATATTCCTTCATATTCTGAGAACCTGAGATACTGCCTCTGATTGCTAGGCTGGATAAATTCAAGTAATAGCTTCCCTTTGTTCTAGGAAAGCAAGAGTTCAGGACATCTCATTTTTACTGCTGGAAAGCTGGTGCTACAGGAAAGAGCTGGCAATTTTTAAGAGCTACAAAGGAGTCTGGGATTTGCAGAAGTAAGACCTCATTCAAACTTCCTACCCTTGTTAATGCTGCACAAAACAGTCATTACCAGGAAGGCTGGAACAATCTGGCTTCCTCCTAGCGTTATTCTTTATCTATCATTCTAACCATTAACTGATTCACCTACAAGGTGCAAAGACAGAGAAAAAGGCCAAGGCAAACCAAGTCTTGGAAAACTGAAGCACATTTACCTCCCAGAGACACACAGCTGAGGAGGAGGACCTCTATTTCAAACTGTCACAAACCACATCCAATGAATCCTGGCATTCATCCATCTTGAGCTGGATGAAAACTAAGCCACGTAAAATTTTATCTGAATTTTCCTTCACAGTAAGTTATTGCAATCAGTGTACAAATTAATGGGCAATAAGGCTGCTTTGTTAGCTGTCAACCTATCTTCTGAAGTTTCAAGACTTTTAGTCTTCTCCAATGTACTGAAACTACAAAGCAAATGAATATTTCAGAATCAAAATGGAAAAGATTGATGAGCTTCAAATCTACCAGTACAAAAAGATTTGCTTTACTACAACCTCAACAGAGAAATTAATAATGTTTACTACAGAAAATGCTGCAAGCTGGTGTCTCACCCAAATAGACACTGGATTCTGTGGCCCCTCTGGCAGCTTCCACAAGATCTTCTTCATCTTCCAGTACCTCATTATTTGCTGTGTAACTCGTGTCGTCAAACAGACTGATTGGAATTACTTTGCCATCCTTAAGCAGCCATGCAGAAGCAATTGGAGTGCAAAACTGAAGGGGAGAGAGGTAATTGGAAAATTAATGTTGTATTAATGAGTCATTAAATAAGAATAATAAATAACAAAGTGCTTAAATTTCTTGTTTAAATTTTTTAACAGATGCAGCAGCTCAAAGTCAGAGCTTCAGTTAAAAAATTACAAACAGATGTGTGCTCCTTTACAAAGACAGTGCCTGAAACCAAAGATGAAAGACATCTTCAAAACATCTACTTTTGTGATATTTAATATTCTGTCTTTCCCCCTACCTGGTATTCCCATTCCAGATGTCCTCCTCGCCTGTTAAAAGCCATCACCTTCCAGTCAGCCACAGAGACCTTTATCACTGTGTCTTTCATCATAGCTTCCTGCTCATCCACATCTGAAATAAGTTTTGTATCTTCTTTGTTCATAGATGATTTAAAATTGCTCTCAATATATCCTGCTCTGGTTTCAATATCTGGGACATAGCGCAGCTCAAAGTGACCAACACTGAAATTCCACCTCAAAGAAAAAGAGAAAACCTTTGTAGAAACAGCTTTTATATTTCAAGGAAGTCCCAAGCCCTCTGTGCAGAAGATTTCGAAACTGAATTACCTATATTTGTCCCATATTTTCACAGCAAACTCTCAGACTGTCAAATGAACAAAACTGTACCAAGAGGGGAGTGCTAATCCAGAACACAAATCAGACAAGCTGAGAAATGCTGTCCAACGTGATGGGTGAACTGAGAAAAAAGCCGGTAAAGTAGGACCAATGGCATTAAAGGTTTAGTGTAGGGAGGGGGAAATTTAAATCATCAAGTACTACAGCTGGGTCTGCTTAGCAAGAAAACATTCTGTACCTGATGAAAGCAGTAAGTACAAAGCTGTTAGGAAGCAGCATTCTAACAAGTAATTTTTTTCTTCACTAATTAAGTGGATTTAACAGAAAACATAATATTTTTCAAACAGAGAAAGGGACAATGCTTTTTTTATTTAACCCCACACACAACCTAACACCCTTGATCCCTTGACAGGAACTTCATGAAACCAGAACTGCTTATGTGCCATAGGTTAACACCAAAACAGACAAATCTGTAATGAAATGTGTAAGGAGCACAGTTTTCTTGTACAGGAAAAAACTTTTCAATTCTTGTAAACCTACAAAGATACAGATGGGAAAAGCATGGCATAGTTGGACAGGATGAAGGGGTAAGTATTTCTTGAACAGTATATTTGGGAACCTAAAGTTTCCTATCAGTCTGACAACCACCAGGAGCCCAAACTGGCTCTTTAAAGAATTTGCCCCCTTATGATGCAAATGGTAAAAGTTTGGCATATTTTATACATCCCGTTGATTTACTAAAGATGTTTCTTTCCCTGGGTTAAAACCCCAGATGTTTCCTACCCAGGAAAGCACCTCTGCTTTTCACCACAAATACAGGAGGATTTTGGGACACAAGACTAAATACTATGGTTTTGACATACCTCTCCTGGCTAATACCTCTCCAACAAACACAGAAACCAAGATTTATCCTCTCAGACATCTGATGTGTTAATCTACTGATTTCTCATTCGTCTCTCTCTCTGATAGGCTACAAATTCACAACCTGTCGCATCCTGCTACAAACAGAAGAGGGAGCAGGGGAACAGGGAATGACTGGTTCTCCGCTATGTTGCTGGGCAGTTACTTGTATCTATGCACAGAACCCAGCTTTTTCAGTCTGTGTTTTATGAAGTGGGTTTGTTTTTTTTTTCCCAGAAAATACATGTCTGTAATTTTACAGAAATCTTGATGTATTAAAACTTCAGTTTGACAGTGTTAGAAAAAATCACAGATTGAACCAGTTTCTGCAGCTTAGAAAGAACAGGCCACCTACATCACGGGACGAACAACACAAATTTAAGAATGATTTAAAATATAAACTTAACATGAAAGTGTAGGATATCATGTACAACCCCCCTCCCCTGTGAGAGCTGGTGAAGAACCTTAAAGTGAGTAGATTATAAGGAGACTTTTAAACTGTCTCCTCCTGTACAAAAGCAAGTTAGAACCAACATCATAGCGACATTTGCCTTGTGCAGCAGAGCAGTGACAAACTCTTCCCAGGTGAGGAAGGACAAGGGAAGCAACTGTGATCTGATTCCCGTGTTTTCTGTCTCCCCACCTCTATGGGGCTGCTCTGAGCAGTGTCAGACTCACTTTTCATTGCCGCTGCGTGGCCCCACAGCCCGCACGGTTTTCTGGGTGCGGCGAAGCAGCAGCGTCTCCTCCTGCTCCGTCTCCTCATCGTCCCAGCGGCGGCAGCCCACGGCTGAGCAGATGTACTTCACCTGAGGGACAAGGCAGGCTCACATGTGGCACTTCAAAACAAATATCATCAACAGCAACGTTCAAAGCTAACAATCCTTACAGCCTGTTCTTGGCTGGAATTCCGTGACTTTAGATGTTTGACTGGAGGGATGTTGAAAAGCCTGGTTTAAGAGATAACGGCTTTCAGAAGGAAAACTTTCAAAGGATTCCAGAAAGTTTCCAGTCTGCGGTATTTTGACTACCATTTGACTATATTTTGCATGTACTTCTAACACAAAGAAATGTGAGCTCTCTCTTTTCCTGCTATTTCTACGGACATCAAAAGAACATTCCTGCAAGACCCAGAGCATAATTCTGCTTTCATGTCATATTTGTCTCAGCATAACCCTATCAGCTTCAAATGAAGTATTACTGACTTAGATAAAGCACCACAAAGCCTCCCCCTTTGCCTTGTCAGCTATTAAAAGGAAAAGAAAACCTTAATGAACTCTCAGAGTCACACAGTTTCCAACAGTCCCAATCTCAAACAGAATTTGCATTATACGGGCAATGCCACAGAGGTGAAACTGTCCAAACTCCTTGGAAGGAAGAGTCAGGAACTATTTCCTCTAAGAGGCAGCTTTGCTACTGTGAGCATAAGCCAGGAATCAAAACAGAAATGGAAACCTCCTCCTCTAAGCAGGAGCCTGTTGGTGCACAGAGCCCTCTGCTACCAGGGAGGAAATCAAAAGGAACTCATGAACTCTGGTTTGGGTCTGTCCTCTTTATCATTAGTGATGATTCCACACCACACCATAGAAATGTTCCACATTAAAGTGTATCATGAAAAAAACCCAAAAAAACCCAGCAAACCCCACCCCGATTTTGTTGAAAACAAACACTGGGAGCTCTAAAATTTTTTTATTGAATCTATTTTTCAACTTGTTTTAAAATGCAATGTTTCTGAAATGCCAAATGTCTGTTCTTTCACTACACAAAGTATCTACAAGAACTTCAATGACATCTGACATTTAAGTTAACTTTTAAATATGACTTTAAAATATAAGGAGAATTTCTGATAGTAAGCACACTGACAACAACTAAAAATCCTTAAGTTTTGTATACGTTGAATTTTTTCTCTTCTCATTAGTTTTAAAAATCTGAAATTAGTTGTAAAAAAGGCGTCACCTAAAGCATTAATTGATACACAGTGAACTGAACTGCAAAGTCTACTTCAAGCAGAGCCAGATGATAAAGCTGAACTCATCCCACAGAAAAGGGTCATCCCTCTAATCCTCTCACTATGCTCTGGTGACAAACCTGCTGTCCCTTCCCTTGTGCCGGCTCTGGCACTCCTTGATCCCCTGCTACAGCTAAGCCAGCACAAAATGAATCCAGTAAAAGTGAGCAGTGCTCTGCTGGGTTAGCAAATGGTGAGCCAAGGGTTAAAGCCAGCCCAGGGGGCAGAGCAGGAGCTCCCAGGCAGGAGGAGACTGCAGTGCCATTCCACCTATGGCAGCTCACAAAGCTCAGTTTCTGCCTTTTTGTGCCTGAGCTGCACCGAAGTTTAAACCTCAGGAGTTACCTGTTTGCAAGGCAGAGCTGAGACACAGACACAAAACACCTTTTCAGGCTCTTACCTTCCCTGAATAGGAGCTCAGCCCATAGGTGGTCAAAGACTTTCCCCCAACTAACACAACATCCTCGCCGAATTTGTAGGATGACTCAAGAAGAGACTCAACCGTGAAAGGAACGGCTTCCATGCTCTCTCGATCCCGATCCCACTGGAAGAGGTCCCCATCCAAGGAAGGGATAATCATCTTGTTTCCAAACACCTAAAAGAAGTGAATTCAAGGTTAGCTATGATTTAACCATTAGAAAAACACACAGACCAGAAATGGAACAGAAATGCTGTATAAGCAATGTATTATAAAGTAGTGCCTTATGCTCCAGGGCCCTAATGGTTTTGTATCTGAGTCGTATTTTTCAAAGTTCTACTGAAGACAGAAAACTTTCAGGCATTCAAATCAAATTCATATTTCACTATTCTTAGTTAAAAACAGTTCAGTGTGTGACATGTCTTCAAAACATTTGAAAGCTCGACGAGTTGACAGGTTTCATCCAAAACTGCAGAAAATATGATGTGGGTTGAAGCATTCTCCAAGAGACAGGCACTGGTTAAAGTGCAAAGTTTTGCAGATTATTTGTGATAGTTTCAAGATAGAGTAATTTTAAATGTACAACCAAAGCTGTTTTCACGATTAATGTCTATTCCAGAATATCCAACTTTCTGTAAAGCAGAGAGAGAAATTATCACTGAGATCAGAGCTCACTTTTCACCTCTCTAGACAGTTAAATCTGATCTCTCAGAATTTCTTAACCACATTGTTCCTTTAAAAATTGCCTGGCTCTTCCCTAAACACACAAGTAAGGAAAGCAATCTTCACTAGGATACAGCATATCATCCATTACACAGAGATTTGCAAGGAGATCCTAGCTCGGAAGTATGAGTCATTGTCAGTGAGTACTAAGGGACTTATTAAGAAACTCATTATCGGCATGATGGACCATAACTAATGCTGTGGAGCCACAGTGGCTGTGCCCACCAAGAACAGTGAGGAACTGTAATCCACATAATATCAGCTTCTTAGGATATGGATTAACATGGGAGGTTCAGTGCTTTTCCAGAACTTCTGTCCATTTGGGCAGTATCCTGCAACATTATTACATTAAATTTGGATACTTGACACATTAGGAATTAAAGACTGCTTCTGGTACATGTGTATTAGTCACTTGGAAAAAAATATTCCTGCTCAGACTCCAAGGCACAGATGTGGTGCAAAAGATGCAGAAGGTTCCTTGTTATCATTTCTGGAGCCACTGTGAGGATCTGAAACCACATCTCCTGCATGATTCAAATTTCAGTAACACAGAACTTTTTACTCCTCTAACTGGGTCAGAGTCAAGAAAGCAGCATTCAGCAAAGTTGGGATTCACCTGAACAGGGAGGAAAGACAGATGTTGTAGATGTGTGCATGTCATGACTAATATCTCCTCATACACTGTTCAACACACCTCATTTAAAGAGAAAATTCAGGTGAGTTACCCCACACTGCTGGTATTTAAGATCCCTAAAGGATCCAACACCGATGCTTTCCAGCTTTGAAAAGCCTCATGATGACAAACAATTGAAACAAAAACTCCTCTCAGGAGCACAAGGTGCAATTGAAGGGATGATAAAAACAAACCCCTGAGATTAGCTGTGAAGCTCTTTACAAAGCAAAACTAGGTGTGTTTTTACCTCTCAGGATCTACCTTATGGCAATAAAGGCCAAACATCCTGCAAAGGACATTGCATGTGATACACAAATGTTGCATTATGGTCTACTATTGGGGAAGAAAAATAAACACACACAGCCCTATACACACAGAGAGAAATAAAACAAAAGAAAAGCAAATATTCTTGTGGGGGTGGGGGGTGTCATTTGTAGAGATCACCTGATCGGTGAACAAATAAAGCAAACAAATAAGATTTATATAAACATTCATATTTAAGAGCAACCTTGTGGTCTTGAGAAACAAAAGACTGGGAAGATCTGGAAAACACCTTTTTAAAACCAAAATGCCAGTGCCAAAATTGCAGCTGTATCTATGGTGGAAGTACCTTGTTAAAACATTCAACACAGAGGAGTAATGCCACAAAATGTTTCTGTAATATATTCTTTCAGAAGCCCATAATAATTCTGATGACAACTTTTAGCCTGTGCAGCTGTTACTTTGCATTAACAAATCCTCTGAATGGATCTGCACATGATCCATACACATGCAAGGAGTCTGAAGCCCATGCCAGTACGAGATACTCTGCTCCAAGGGCTGGGGACCATTCCACGGTCTGTGAAAAATGGGGTCAGTGGGGTAAACTGCCCAGGAATTGCTGCTGAGCAAGGAAGATTCTCTGTGGTAAGTGCAAGCTCTGGGGACAGCATGATACACGTCACCTTAAGTGCCTCCCCTGTCCCAAAGCTCTTGCTCCAGGGCCTGAGCAGGAAATTTTCCACTAGCAAACAACAGACACACACTGGCCATTTCTAGGAACCACACCCGAATTTCCCAGGTGCATGGAGCTGTCTCAGCAACACACACCTCCCAATACATGGATCAAATCAGGTTATGGAGGTTGTAAGATTCCCTGGCAGTGGCTCTCTGCCTGCCCGTCTGCTAGAGCCTCGGTCCCCATAAACTGAGAGGACAGGTGACACTGCTGCTCAGCTCTGCTGATCACCATGCTGCCAACCTTGAGGGCATCCACAGGAGCAGCACATCCTGGGTGACATTGGGAGGGAAAAGCTGAGAAAAGACACAGCTGCTGTCCATGAACACATCAGGAAGCAGGAAGAGCTGCTGCAGTGAAGGACAATGCCAGAGTAGGAGTGGGTAAGGTTAAACTGACCCTAAGTGCAAGTGAGACATTTGGGTTGTTAACCATCACAAATGAACTATTTCACTACAGAAACAGAGCAGGGGGAAAAAATCACCTTCTTTTAAAATTACTCTATCTATAAATGGATTACATGACACAGTGCTGACAGCACCTGATTACCACGAAGGTCTTCTTTTAACAAAAAAGCTGTATTTGAAGAATGGGGCAGGTATGCAAATGTGCCACTTGCAGGTGCCAACACACATGTGTAACAAAAGGCATTTGTGGCCACTTGTGGTGAGATCTGTTTTCAAAAGAGCAGTTCAGCCAGAGGTTTTGAAAGGACATTAATAACAATAACTATCCGATTATGCGGCTCATCTTCTAGTACAACAGAAGCAGAAAAGGGACTTTCCTTGAAAGTACTAGCAACTAGCATCGGCATGCAGCTCAGGTAAAGGAATGACATCACCCTGTATCTCAAAAGCATTACCTCATCTCCTAATCCAAGGAGTGAGTCACCCAGGCAGTCAGCTGCAAATCTCTTGGCACAGAAAATGTAGGTTACCACCATGCACTTACACATTCCTCTGATCTGTCAATGTAAATAGCTATTTGTTCAGCTTCACCGGTCAGCAATATGGCACGTAATTGTTAAGTGGCTTGTCTTTCAGAAGTAACACTTAAAAAAAAGCCCCCCCCATTAAGTATGGAGCCCTAAACGAGGCGCTGCTCTTTTGCTCATTAAGAGTTTGCAGCCCAAGTTCTCCATTGGCTCTGCGCGGGGCTCTGCAGCCCTATCAGCGGCGCGGGCTGCGCAATCTCCAGGCCGACGGGTGAGGTAATGCAGTTTCTAAAAAGCCTCCACAAAAAAGCAAAAAGGCATAACGATCCGGAATGGCACACGCTTCCAGGGAATTTGCTGTCTAGACTCTTTACTGGAAAGGAGGGCACCGTACACCAGGTGCCACGGCAGGTTGATCGGCGCAGGACGGCGCTGATTTATTGCGGTGGAGAGAAGAGAAACAGAAAGAAAAGGGAAAATTGTGTAAACAGACATCAAAACAAGCCGAAGTACTAAAGCTTCCAGGAGCTGGTTAACAGCAGGCGTGACATTCTACCCCCTTCCTAAGGCTCTTTATCGTCTGAAACAAAAATCAAGCCTGCTCACGTGCAGACACATCTGAGCCAAGTTCTCAGTCTATATTATTGTTTACAGATGGGCTGGACTATCTGCTAACTCCAAGGAAATAACCACGCACAAGTGAAATATTTTCCTTAAAATAGGACTTTATGTCTTCATGTTTTTCTAACACTTCTGCTTGTAGTTTTCAAATCTTACTGTTACTATAAGCTGCAAGAGCTTCATTCCAGATACTAATTAACCAAGACCAACTTACATGATCTTCAATGATAAGGGTATGGTTTTTTCCCCCTCTATGATTATCCCTACAATAGGATCACTGTAACAAACAGGATCAAAGCCAACATCAAGCACGCTCTTAAGAAAACTACTCACTGAGAACTATGTCTTTTAAGCCTCTTTAAAATTAATCTAGGCAACATATTAAACATCACATATGGCAGCTTTATACTGAAGGGTAGAAACAAGAGTCTGCACAAAGAAATCTGGGAAAGTGAAAGCAAGCTGGTATGCTCCACATTAAAAAAACAAACAAACAAATTAAAACCACAAATCCATAGACAGGCAGTAACACAGGTATCCCTACTGTAAATGTTTACTGATTTTTCAGGTAATACAGATATATATAGATCACACACAGTTTTTGAGATGTCCCTAGTTTGGGCTGGTCTGGAACTGATTTACTGTCTGCTTTTTTTTGTCATGCATGCAGGAAGGTTATCTGCACAGAACCATGGGTTTATGATTTCCTTCCAACAGAAGAGGTTATTTCTCCTCTTCACCTGAGATTTCAGGATGCTGATTCATCTGTTTTGCCTCCAGCGACCTGCAGCAATCCTGAAGCACAGGGCACTGCAAGGATGACAGTGTGCTGTTACTAACAGGCAAACCCTAATCGAGCAGCAGCACATTGGGATGAAGGGGCCAAACAGCCTTTCAACTTCTGCAAGGCCCACAACATCCCCACTTCCTTAAGAGAACAAGGACACAGACACAAGCACAGTCTTTTGAAAAACAGAGGCTGTTGAGCTATTCCACTGCCTAAAGCACTGGTAAATGAGCAAAGTATTCTTAAAAACTTACAGGGCCGTTCAATTCAACCAGCCAGGAAAAAGAAAATTGAGTGCAAAGGGAAGTCCGTGATTTACATCAGTAAAACAATCTGAGATGTTCAAGGGCAATGAGGAAGCTGAGGCAGGAAATACCAACAGACAGGTTGTTGTTTGTCTAGAAAAGTTTTCCTTCTTGTGAGTGCCATTACTTCCGATCTCAGCACTACACTTGTTTACAAAGTGCATACCTGTCCTGACCACCTCCTGTGCCTGTTAAGCACTGCACATTGCCCAAACCCTCTTTGACAGCAGGACCGTGAGAAAGGCTGCACCTGGACATCAGCTAATCAGTATTTTATTGAGCTGTTTACAGAGGTGGGATTAGGTGGCCTTCCTCCTCTGCAGAGGTGAGAAGCAGCCAGTGCCAGGGCGGCACATCAGAGAAACAGGTTTCATCTCAGCTGGGCTGTGACAGCCTGAAAGAGCACACCAGGTCTGCACAGCAACAGTGAGCAGAGATGTTTCTCAAAGCTCAGGCTGATTTGTACCATCAGGCTCACCCAGCCACAGTTCACAGCTTCTAATGAGTGACCAAGCCTGGTCTCTGACTCCTGTCTACATTAAGTACCTTATAACACAAGTTTGTTTCTATTACAGTCTTTCTTCTCTTTTTATCATCCCCCATACTCCACAAGCTGGTAGTTTCATTTTTCATGGAAAAGAGTAACAAATTCAACTTTAGTGGGTCTGGATTTTCTGTATGATGAGTGTGTGAAGTGATGCTGTAACCCTGCGCCTGGTGAGTACTAGAGAACTCATTTCAAAACTCCTTTCTTCTCTCTCTTCAAAGCAACACCTGCAACATCCTCTTGAGAACTTTAATAAAAGACTAGAGCTGGTATCTCTGTCATGATTTCACACTTCAGATCTTAAAATCTGATCAGGTGTAAGCACCAGGGTCCTGACAAAACTGTCTTTTTCACAAACAGTGTAAAAAGCAACAGATGATAGCAGCACAGCAGCTTGAGACTTATATTCTCCTTTCCAACATCAGGGCACAGTGCCTTGTTCAGCTTGAGTTTGCCCTTAAAGGAATTATTCCTGCTCTGCCCTCAAAAGAGATCAGGAACCCAATACTGTTTGCTGTGCAATCACACAGGCCCTTGCTCTGAAGGCAGGCAAACTGAAATACCACCGTTACTTTAATCATAATCAAACAAGACTTGAGGGTTTGAGATACAGAGATGCCAGCCTGCTCTGCTGCCATGGTAACAGACTTTTAAAAACTGTTCTCCTTAATAATAATAAAAAACCCCAACTGCACGGTGCTTTAAGACTTTATTTTGACATTATTCCATCCCCCTCTTTTACATGGCAAGTTTTATTAATAAGACTGCAAGTCTTCTGAAACTTAAGAGCAGTGCTTTCTGAGAGAAACCAGCGCTGCTGCTACCGAGCCCATCACTGAGCTCCTTGAAACTAACAGCACATAAGGGAGTGCATTAATGGAAAAAAAATTACCCAAAGCCTTGCCTTTCCAGAATCAGGTTCTACACAGAAGTTCATCAGCATGGCAAAACTGGTACTTGCATTTTGGTTTGCATGGCAAGGCTTTGATATTGGGGACCTACAGGGGTGAGAAGAATCCCATTGGAGCAGGGGAAAAGTGTGAGGGGTCCTCCCCTGAGGAGGAAGAAGTGGCAGAGACAACCTGTGATGAATTTACTGCAGTCTCCACGCCCCATCCCCCTACGCCACTCTGGGGAGAGAAAATCAGGGTGAAATTAAGCCTGGGAAGAAGATGGGGTGGGGAAAGGTCTTCTTCAGATTTGGTTTTATTTCTCCATATCCTATTCTGGTTTTACTGTTAATAAAACTGGTTTCCCTGAATTGAGTTTGCTTTGTCCGTGACAGTGTCTGGTGAATGATCTCTCCCTGCCCTCATCTTGACCCACAAGCCTTTATTTCAATAGATTTTTCTCTCCCCTGTCCAGATGTGGAAGGGATGTGACAGAGTGGCTTTGGTGGGCACCTGGCATCCATGCAGGGGCAATAGCAGAAGCTCATGGCACTTCAGGAGACCAGGATTCAAACTGATCTCTGCTGGACCCTGTGTGTTTCTTCCCCTGGCCCTGCATGAACAGGATGGTTTTGCACATAAGGACACAGAGTCCACGTGAAAAAGTCACAAAGCAACTCCTATAGGAAAAGAGCCTGATACAGGAGGAGAACAGAATGGCAAATTACAGTCTCCTCTTTCAAGGATGCAAAGAAAGAGTACATGAACATGCAGTGAGTCTGACAAAGATTAATACCTCCTTATGGAGCACAAAGTCCAGAAGAAATTCGGAAATGAGATGTCAGTGGCTGTGCTGCTAGAGGAATGAATTGCTGAACTATCTAAAATGCTTAACCCTTGAAATGGGCCCTTCTTCATATAGATAAAGGTATAGCCTGAAAGTTAAAAAAGGCTCTGAATAATGTTATAAATGTTAATAAATGTTTTGTATATTTGAGCAGCTGTATTCCAACTAAGTTATCGATTACCTGAAACTTGTATTTGTCTAGGTACTAGAGTTGGTCCATTTTAGTATCTGTAAACACCAGAACTGCCAATAACACCTAAACAGCCAATACAAAATGTGCAGTGGGCCATACACAATTAAATTACAAGCTCTCTTCCTGCCCTTACCTCAACCCAGGAGGTAAAGGGTCCAGACCACAAGACTTGCAAGAAATGGATGAGGGAGCTGTGGTTAGTTAGCCTGGAAAAAAAAGAAGGCTCAGGGAAGACCTTATTGCTCTCTACAACTATCTGAATGGAAGTTTTAGCTAGGTGAGAGGAGTCAATCTCTTTCTGCAAAAAACAAGCAACAGGACAAGAAGAAATAGGTTCAAGTTCCATTAGGGAAGTTTTGGATTGGCTGTGAGGAAAACTTTTTTCACTGAAAAGATGTTCAAGCATTGGAACAGGCTGCCCAGGGCAGTGATGGAGTCACCATGCCTGGGGAGATGTAAAAGCCTTGTGGATGTGCCACTTAAGGATGTGGTTTAGTGGTGGCCTTGGCAGTGCAGGGTTAACCCTTGGACTCTGTACTTCTGTACTCATAGAGGTCTATCCCAACCTAAACCATTATGTTATTCTACGATAAAGAGAATAAAAAACCAGAGATAGTGGGAATGATAAAAAGCCTTTCCAATATTTGGAGCATTTTGACTATGGCTGTGAGCATGAGATGAAAGCTGGTTGTACACAGAGCGACTGAGAAACTTTGCTGGCTTTGCTCAAGGCAGAGCATCACCTGAGGCCTGGTCTGAAGAGTTTTGGTATCGCACAAGCCACAACATCCTGTTGAGTGGCTGCTCACGTGTCCCCTGGCGGAAATTGTCATCCTGCAAAATGTCCTTAAAGCACTGAAAGGACACGTGTCAGTGCTTCCTCTGGGCCTTATCGCTGCTAACTACGAGTGTCAGCAAGGCAGCAACACAGCTACAGCTACAGGAAGTTCTTGGGTTTTTTGATTGAACAGACACCAAACTAAGAGGGAAGATGTGCAGTTCCGATAAATACATAAACACCGCTTACCTAAGCAACAGCCCTGCTTGTGAGGGTGGTATGATGGTCCTGCATCACACTAACCACCAACTCAGCTCAGGCAGCTCTCAGCAATCCCCTTTTCCTCAAGTTTACCATTTCCCACTAAAAAAACTTGGCTGTGTTTCCTATAAAAGCACAGCTTCCAGCTGTCAGGGTACTTTAAAATAATCTTTCACTGATGACTTTTTGTCCACGAAAAAACATTAGTTTATTTTCAGGAGAATTGTGAATTATGTTTTAGTTTCACCAAGAAAGCAACAAAAAGCTGTACTCAGAAATCCACAGGTGAAGTTTTCCAAGCCTATCACCTCTGTGTGCACAAGTGTGTATTTCCAGCAATAGAAAAGAACCACTTGTGCCATCAGGAATGCCAATACATCCATGTAGCTAAAGAGCAGTCACATCCATTCTCTTCCTGCCAAACACAGGCTCCACTCCCCTTGATAGCCTTCTCTGCCTCAATTGCAATTAGAATTTATCTTCCTTTGAAGTACAATTCTGGACACTCACTTCTTATTCATTATGAGCTTTTCCAGGACCATTTAAGACACTAATCTGTCTCTCTCTCTCTGCCCACAGGCAACACAGAATCACATTTCCTTCCCCTGCAGTGGAATGGAGATGGCAGCTGATAACCTGTCAAGGGATATCTTAGTACACAGTTTTCTCAGTTTTAAACTGGTCATCTCCAACCTTCAACAACAAAACCACTGTTATCAATCCCTTCATCTTGTATTTCATTTAGCGCAGTTTAATTTCTTGTCTGTTATAGAAAAGCTGAGAACCAGCTGATGTGCCAGTCTTTCTCTACAGGAATGACACCCCCAGCTATCAAAGCTTCTGGTGGTTCTGCAGTCTCAGCAGTAAACAAAAATAAAGGTCACTACAGGACACTAGATACTCTTTCAGATAACTAAAATTATACCAGTTTACCTACAAGGAAATGTATTTTCCCCAGTTTAGTCACCTCAATAACCAGACCACAGATTAACACTCTGCCTGTTTGAAAAGAGTGGCAATACAGTGCTTTACAACTGCTCAGGACATATCACAGCTGGAAAGTAATTTTCCAGCATGAATAGATATTTTTTAAAATTTTATTCTTTGTTGAGTAAAACTGTCCTTTAAAAACCTTTGTTACACACTCCAACACCTCAGAGAACCAACTTGCTATTCTCTGTATATGAAAGTCTGAACCTCCTGTGAGCTGCCTGGATGGTGCACAGAGATAATTCCATATGCTAAGCAGGAAAGATTGTTTGTGTTGCTGGCCTGTCCCATTCCAGATGTTTTAAGACACACCCAAGATTAAGAGTTAAAATTAATAACAGTGAACTAGACATAGGCTTTCATTTTTAAGTAGAATTCAGAACAAAGATATTTTTTCAGAATGTCTGTAGTTTAAAAAAAATCTGCTTTTTGTTTGGCCAGTGAATTGTTAGAACAATTTCATGCAGGATTAATATAAATTCCTAATATTCATCACGGCATTTAACAGCTGCTATAATAACCTTTTCAGTGTTTTCACTGAAAGTGTCTGACAGTCTTAAGTGTTCCCCACCCATATCCAAGACAAACACTATCAGCTTTCCCTTGGATGATATTTACAGACAGTGACTCAACCAAAAAGTAACTATAATAGAAAGCCATGAATCAAACAAACACGTAAGTTTTATTCAAACTAATAAAATACTGCTGCAGAGGTGGATGAGGCTTTCCTGATTCTTTCAAAGACACTGTTAAATTATTTACCCTCCCTGAACCTCTGGGAGGGCACATAACAGAATTCACAATTCAAGCCCCTCAAAGAGCATTTTGACCTCTTGCCTTGCCCTGACCCACTTCAATGTGGATTTTGCAGTTTCTTTATTCCAGAGTGTAAGAGGCCAAAGGATGGGAATTGCTGAGTTTCCTCCTGTGTTCCCAAAGCAACCCAAGGCAGATTTGGGCTCTTCTCTGGCTTGTGTGGCCACAGAGGTTTCCTTATCCAAATGCAACAAAGTGCAGGCAAGTCACTAAGTTAAAGTGGGTTCTAGCAGAATTCTGTATTTCTTTTGGGAAACCAAAGCACTGAAAATTTGGAAGAAGATACACTCATACTGTACATTAAATCCAGTCACTAGTGGAATTTGTTGAGATTTCAAAATCCTTTTCCAACTCACTGCTCTAAGCAAAGAAGGAACAGTCTGCTCAAAGTCTCTATGGGTTCACTTCACCAACAATGCAGTGAGTATTCAGATTACTTCAGTATAAAACTTCTTTACCTCTCCATATGTCTCTGGAGAAAAAATACAATACTAGGCTGTTCCAGAAAAATATGCCACTTCTATGTCCAAAAAAGATGGCACAGACATCTAAGTTTGTAAAAAAGTTGATTTTATGTGGCTAACACAATAAATATATATATTTATGTTTATATATATACACGTACACACAATGCAATACAAAGGTCATGAGAGTCTTTATTGGAGTAAGAATGTTGACAGATTTGGTGACATGGCATAATCAGGTGATTCCATTTTTCCAGGATACAGTGGTATGTTTACTCTGCAGTAAATGTCAGCCTTGTGAGCTGATACTGATTTTGTCCCATGATCTTCAATGTCTCAAATAAGGAAATAAGATGCTTACTTAGGGATTAGTCTGTAACACCCAACTACCAGGTACTTTTATCAAGTCCATCCCAGCGTAGGCTCTGCCAGAGCACTGAAACAACTCTGACTGGTGGCCATTAAGTAATTTAGTCTGAAGCTTGCAGGTAAAAGAACAAATCATTCTCATCAGCAAACGATGTGCTGTGAACCTTTCCCACTGCTTCTCAAGCAGTTCTCCACTTTCACCATAATTAAGAATCATTAATGCAAGACGCTGTTCTCCCAAAAGTATTCTTTTCTAAGTATGGACAGTGCATTAATTACAAACCCGAATTTTAAAGAACAAAGTGTTTTTATTAAAATTAAGCTCTCTTCTAGAAAAGCTGTGATTCAATGACTTTACTGTGAACTTCATCATGCAATCTTTACATGCAGGTAACAGGAAAACATGGGAGTTGTAACCAGGCTTTTATAGAGAAAGCATTTTCCACTTTAAAACAATGGATAGGGAAACAGAGTTTTTAAATTTTCAAGCACAAGCCTGAACTGCAAAGTCAACTTTTCAGCATTGGCAGTCCAACCACAATTTGTTTATGTTGGAGCTCAGGGCCAAGGAAAGAATTTTAGCATTTTAGTTACCCAGACACACAATTAATACTTCAGCAGCCTTTCCTTTCTAATTGATCTGCTCACATGACAAATGATGAACATCTCACTTGTCAGTGTCTTAAGCAGCAGTTTCAAGATCTGAAGCGTTTGACAGAGCTGCTGGAACATTTGAAATTTCACTGCCTCACTTTCCTAATTAACACACGAGCTCCAGACAGCCAGGTTGACATTTTACAGTTAGGCAAAGGAAGTTAACTACAGTTCTATTAAACACTGGAAGTTTGAAGATCTAATATCTATTCTTAAAAGGCACTTGGAAATTAAATTCATGCTTTTACATCAGGACTTGAAAGTACAGTTCATTATACTCAAACTTGAGATAGTTAAAAAAACCCTCACCAAAACAATTAAGGACCAGCAGCACACACTTTCCTGCTTTGAAAGAACACAAATCTTTGTCACTGCAAGTGTAACAGAGTTTCTCATCTGCCATTTCTTGAAAGAAGATGCAATTTAACAGCTTACATAATGTAACTGCTTTATGATTAAAATTGTGGTTGCAAGCACAGAAATCTTTGTTACTTCAAAAATGCTGGAAAAGAAAGGAAAAGCCTCAAAATTCAGTTTGAGAGAATAAAACTCAACAGGTCACATGCCAGTATCAGTATTTTTACCCAAGCCAGAATTTTCCCAGCAATTTTAATGAGGTAAATTACTCACTTAAGTAAGTACCTAGATTCACTGCATGAAGTCTTTCAGCTGATTACTGACAGCAGATTAAACACTTAAATATTTAAATGCAGTTTATTCAGAGTATTCATCACTTTTCATCATGTTTGTTAAATTCTGTCTTAACAGCCTTTGTTTACATGACAGTAAGAAGTCTAAAAAGGCCCATATTCATGACATTTAACAGCTTCTAAAAGTCCAAAATGACCTTATCCTTCCAAAATTAGTTATCTCATAGGCTCTGCCAAATTCCCTCAGTGTTGTTGGCCACAGCTGTAGAAATGAAACAATTTGAAAGCCCATCTGAACTTCCAACTTCCTCTCCACGTAACAAATGCTCTTTAAAAATGTATTTTTATGACTGCCATAACCTACTGACTTGTAATCACAGAAGGGAATTAAATAACACATGGACAAACTGCAATTGTTGTCGTCTAAACCCCAACGTTTGGTTTCTACAGTCATACCACATTGGAAAATGATCAGAATGCTGGACAGACAGTTGAGTGACAAAATCTATATTTGCAAAAACACTTGTATCATTGGAAATGCTTACACTCCCAAAATGTTTAGAAACCAGGGCTTGGGACTTAACTTGTAGTGAAAAAATAAAGTTTATATTTGTATAAATTTCAAATGTGTGCTTTCCATAAATTTGCAGCAGCAGGTAATAGATCAGTATTTGATTTATCTCCTACTGAGAACATTTATGAAGGATCACACCATCACTGACACCTTCCACCTCAAAGACCTCTTAACAGTTCTGTCTACAGTTGTTTCTACTGTATTCTTTTCAATTCTGCCCTTAAACATATTTTGGGGGGAAATATGATTCTTCCATGAAAAGATTCTTCTTTCCTACAGTGATTTTGCTAAACCACAAAAACACACCTGAACAAATCTCACAAAGCTGCATCCATAAATAAAATTGTCTCTCAGAAACAAAGAAACATGAATAAACCTTCACATTACTGCTGCAACCTGAGATACTCATTAGCAGCTCTCAGACTACTACAGACCACATCTTTCCTTTGACTTCTTGACACTGAAACAGAGGTCATGTCCACAGACAGCAACAAAGAACTACAAGCAATAAAGTCATGCAGTCTGAATTATCCTCAACTCAACTTTCATTCTCTGATGCTCATTGTGCAAAAGCACGATACAGGACTGGTCATCAAATCCAACCATCCCTGACAGGGAAGAACTGTGTACTTCTGGGGTGTGTTATCATCACAAATTACCTCTTTGTTTGTTTTCATTCCTCCTAATTCTAGGAGAGAATGAATCAAAGATCTGTCCAGTGCAGGAAAAGAAAAAAAGGAAAAAAAAATCCTTTTGATTTTTAGCCTAGTTTATTGAAACTGATGGTGGCCAATAGCACCAAACAAAAATCTGAACTCAAGATTTTCTTCTTACAGTTCATCAGCAAGAAGTGATGCAACCCTTTACTATTCAGTACTTCAGGGTGACCTTCAGCACTCTGTTTAATTGCTAACACATTCTATTTCACAGGCAGCCTGCTTATCTAGTATAAAACACCCAAAACAATCCTTTGTTCATTTATTAAGTCACAAGGACTTTTGCTTTTCTTGAGGGAAAAAAAGCCAGTACTTGCCAAGACATAGTCTACTAATACAAAGCAGATGATCCTTTCATTTGCTTGAAATTACAAGTAACTTGTTTTCAATCAGCAATTACATACAATTCCCCAACTCAGTTACATCATCTAGTTTGAGTTATCAAATACATCAATCCCAAGGCTGAAATGCTGACACACTCCAGTTTGAAATGGCAACATGATGTAAGCACTTTAAAAAAAAAAAGTTTGAGAACAGTACTGACAAAGTTTCGTAGGTGTTTGCTCCATTATTTAACATCTACCAAACAGGGAGGAAGCTGCATTCCTTTTATTACAGATCTCCATTTTTAAAGATTTAGTCAGGAAAGAAATTATGCCTTACCTCTGGCTTACTGAGGCTGGATGACACAAGAGAACCTGATCCCACATCCAGATCCCACTGTTTTCTCCCTCTGTTTTCTGGATCCAGTGCAGCAATCCGTCCATCCAAAGTGCTGATAATTACAAGAGATCTGCAAGTTGGAAACAATCACAGTCAAAACTACAGCAGGATGGATTTCACCTATTAGCTGCCTTTTATGCTCTGTAAAATCCAACTCCACCCTTAAGTCTCTACATTCTGCAGAAAAGCAATTCAAGTGAGCAGCTCTACCCAGACCAACAATAGAGCAGAAGAGCTGAATTCTCTGGCTGGATGTCATAAACTAATTCCATGTTGTAAGGCACTGTCAGAGTTGAGACTGAGAGGAAGGCAGTTGACTTTTTGCTCTTGCATGCAGATGTTACCACTACAGTACTGAATGAGGTAATCTTTTTGGAGATACTTATACAAACAGTATGGACCCCACTTCTTCCAGGCCCTTCCAAACTGATCTTTAATACATCCTTTCAAAACAATCTAAACCCAAAACTATTAACCCAACCAATCTGGATGTAAGAAATACTAAGTTGTAACTAAGTTTTCAATGATTTTGGATGAAATATCAAACTTCTGGGATGTTTTGTCAGTCTTTGAATAAAACAAAGGCACACACAGGGCACTACAAACAACCTTCAACACCTGCAGACCACAAAGTAACCAAACTGGGTTTTGCAGCCTGATGTCTGGGGATACACGGCCATGGCAGGCTACAGTGCCTGAAGCTCCTCAGTTTCAGTGAATCTTGTTTCTTACAGAGCTGTACAATTAGAATAAGCATTTCTGGTTGGGCTAGAGCTAAATTAAAATAAACAAACAAACAAAATAAACAACACATCAGAGACAAAGCACTGACAAGGCATTTCTGAAGGGCTGTTTTTTTCCCTTCAAGATTGTTTTTCTCTGACCTGAAAAGGCTGGGATTGTGTTGTCAGTTTGGCTTGCAGCAGCTCACCAATCTTCAAAGGCAGAGGGAGTAGAACTTGATCACTTCACAGGCTGCTTGCACTGAGGGGGGCTGGATCCAGTGACCCAGAAGGACCTTTATAGTGTTGTTTTCAATGAGAATAAGGAGCTGTGCAAATGAACTGATGGGGAGATTAACCAGTGTCAGGTGAAGGTGAAAGGGCAGAGGGCTGCTAGTGCACACACAGACATGTGTATTATTCTTTAAACAGTAAGACGCAAGAAATTATTATGTAAAGTTCTGGTCAAATATATTCACTTGTCCAAAGTTAATGGTGTAGTAACATGGAATTTAGGGAGGAAATGATGGGGGTTATTGGTTTGCTGAAATCATGATCTAAAAACATGTTTGGGCTCATTACATCAGCTCTAACAAAAACGTGTAAAACATGGCTGTTTTACATGTTAAAGTAACCCACACAATTGATAGGATTTTGTAATGCTTATAGCACTACACTACTAATTAAGAGAAAAGTAAAGCTATCTTTAACCTATTCCAAAAGTGCCATAGCAGCTCCTGCTTCTGAAGGTGGCCAAGCATCACGCTCCCCCAAAAGCTAAGTTTAAGAAACTGTTAGAAAAATACCAATTGTGCAAATATTTGCACAGCAGAAGACATAAGTTTTTTTAAGCTGATTACAAACACTTTTTCCAATGTACAGAAATGAAGACTGGGTTAATAATAAACCAGATTGCAGGAGACTGACTATTTTCAAGTACTGTAAACAAGTACTCACACACTAAAGGCCTTGGACACATATTTAACACAATCTGTTTGCTTTATGGTAAAACAAATTATCTGAAACCCGCTAGCATTGGATAAAAAATATTATTCCAAGTGGGTCTACTTAAGTTTTATGTTGATTCTCCTGACAACAAGGTTATAAAAAGAGGTAGAAATGCAGCTAGAACGATGGGAATTTTGGCAGCCATACTAGAGAAAAGACAAATCCTAAAATCACGCTGTGGAATGTTTTTCCCCGTGTACTCCCTTTGTTTTCCTTTATCTAATTCTTCCTGTTTGACTTCTCCCTCAAGTAACCAACGTTTCATGCCTTTGTATCTTACATTTCTGTATTATCTTTCCCCACCAGACGCAAACCTCGCTATTTAAGCCTCTCCACCACCACTCAAGACAGCAATTTTAGAATCTGTATCTGCACCCTGACCTCCAGCCACCCAAACTGTGCTGTAACCACACTTCAGTGTTAAGTTTAGCTGATTAGGAAAGAGGAGGGGAGTGTGGGAAACCTTTGTGCCGGCAGCACACACTTGGAGGAACTGGTTTAACCAACCACTTTCTGCACACTGTAAAATCCTGGCTTTTCTTTGCTGCAGAGGCACTCGGGTTTGTCCCCTTGGTTTGTCCTCAGGTGTAGAATGGACTTTGTTTCACCCACTGAGCAAATACTTCCGTGAGACAGAGGAACACAATCAGCCCAGCTCTGCATAAATCTTAGGTGTGGCTGCCTTTTGAACTAGAACCGGGTATAAGAAAAACACACATTTCTCTCTGCTTTTTAAATAAGATATTCATTTTCAACTAAATAGCCACATTTCTGGTTCCAGCTTCATCTTGCTCTTCAGCAGTACCACATACCAGGAAAAAAGAGCTAAAATTCCTTACTCTTCTGATAAAATCTTTTAGTCCTTACTCTATTTGTTTATGAGTTAAAATCTTAATGCCTGTTCTCCTCTTCTCTGATGGACTCCAGTAAGTTAAAACCCTGTCACCTGAACTCTGATTGGTGTAAGATCTGAAATTTGTGCCCGACTCTCTCCAGTGCTACTTTCTCACTGTCAGATTTTCCCTTCCCTTTCTCTGTGAGATTCCAGTACTTGCAGCTTTGTGTACTGGGAGCATGAAGTGATGACAAGAGATCTTTCTGTTGCTCAGGTAGTCTAACCAAGCACTAAATTAACACATTCTGATAAAAGCAATTTAGGGAACTACTTGAAGAAAATATTTCAGAGCTTAAAAACAAACAGGTGGGTGACTTGCTTTTTGTCACCTCACAATGCCACTGTGGTTTTACTGGAGCGTATCTTGCCAATTCTTACATCAAATTCTTAGAAACACGAGCAGAATACAGCCACAGTTCCAGAATAAAGACAGTCCTTTCAGCCACCTGTTTGCCAGCCTTTGCTGGCTCGAGATGTCAGGGCTGCAATTCCTGTAATGCCATTACATTAAACTGAAAAATCAGCATTTTTGATGCATCTTTGGGCCAACTGATTGACAAACTGAAAGTAAAATTAACTCCTCACTGAGTTTCTGTTCTGGTTAGACCTGATAAACTCTTGTTTTCTGAAAAGCAGCACCTTATCACTGGTTTAACCAACATCACTTCCGGGCTGGGGTCAAGCTGAAAGCCTGCCTTGACCAAAGAAGCCAGCTTCCAGGAACACACTACCAAACCAGATTCCCTTCTGAGAAGGGAAAACACAAAATATTACCCAGCTTAAGGTCAAAAGTCACAACTACAACACCAAGGAAGTGAGGAGGCTAGAGACAAACAGCATCAAGGCTGTGTTGATACTTGTTGACAGTAAATCACAGACTATAACAGGGAGTGAATCACATCGCAGGGATACAAAATAAGGAAAAAAAACCCAAAAAACCCAAACCCTATCACCAATACCACAAAATCATAATTCAGTAGTCTGCAAAAGTCTGGACCAAAACAAAAAAAGATACAAAAAGAAATTACTCAAAATAAGGCTTCCACTTAAATGCCAGGATCCATCACCTGAAAAATAAACATCAGTAAAATGAAGACCTGCATTTCTCCTATTGTGAACCAAGAGATGGAGGAGGCCAAAATCCCTTCTGGGCCCTTACAGATTGCCAACAGCAGGACTAAGGCAAGGGGCCAGTTCATGGAGCATAAGGAGTTATCAGTAATTGGAGCAGCTGGCAGAGAACAAGCTAATGTTGTATACTTAATTTTATTTGCACTTTGTCATTATGAAAGCACATCTGGACACACTTCCCTGACCCTAGCCAGCTAGAAACAGCCTCTATGGCTCAATGAAAATGTTTTCTTACCAGTTCCTATTCTCTTTCACCCACAGACAGGAACTTTTTTCCAGGACAGTGATGATAATGTTCCCCCTTCCAATTATGCAAAATATCTACTGCAAACTTCCACATACATTGATAAAAAGCCAGTCCTGGGCCTTAAAACTTTGTTAGCACCCCATAATGAGCACACCCATTTTCTGAGATCAAGAGGCCTGAGCACAGTGCTGTTCTACCTCACAGAAGTGAAGGTATGGTTTACCTACAAACAAAAGGGCTAAGGTAGCAAGGGAAGTTGCAAACAAGACAGAGGAGAAACACTTCTTTAGTTCACCCTTTTTTTCACTTCACCAAACTTTGCATTCCTTCATGTAAGTTGCTTACGTCAGAAAAACAAACCAGAACTCATCTTTGTACATTTACCACAGTTCCTGTTTCAGTTTAAAAGAATCATTAAACCTAAAACGCCCAACCCTCAAAAGTCCATTGGGACACTGCAAATATGGCTGTTTGTAAAACTTCAACTCTAAGCAGCTGTTCCAACAGCAAACCCTGCCTGCTTGTATGTAAAGAGCACAGTAAATCACTAATCCTCCTATTTTCTTATAGAAAAAATAAAATTTCAAGCCAAGATGATTATATTCATTTGCCTACAGCAAAGACAGTTGGTGCTTTGGTTTTGTTCTTTTTTTTTCCAGATTATATTGACCTGTATATTGCCTGGGTATTGCTGAAGAACAATTAGCTGAGATGAGTGGAGATCTCAGAAACACAGATAAAAAAAAATAAAGAAATGCAGGCAAACACTATGGCCAGGCAGCCATTCTATTTTTATTTGATGACAGCAAATCTGTTCTTACATACTAATCAATTACAGAGCAGCTACATTTAATCTCAGGCTTAATTTACTACATTGAACATCTTTAGTGTATTCTACTTAGCTCTAGAAGGCAAACAGAAAATGTATTTTTAAATTTTTTCCAGGCTAAATAAACGAAGGTCCTATCAAAAACTGAATACAGTAGAATTGCAATAAACCAGGAGGCATTTTGATCACCTGATACACAAAAGAATGATCCTGTTGCTAACTGTTGAGACTGTCCTCTAAGAAAACAGGGTGTCAGATCATCAGCCAGTTTCTTGTTTGAACTGAATGCTTGGGCACCCTAAGAACAAGCTCTGGGCTATTCACTTTCATGTTTTCAAATACAGCAGGTATTTAGTCATGCTGTTCTTCCTTTAAACTCTGGTTGTGGTTTATCACCTCATCCTTCTCAGCCAATTCAGAAACAGGTTGGAATCAGCTCAGTAACATTTCTGCACTTGAGTCATTCATCTCAGTCTTCCTTCTGCCGGAGCTTCTTGCCACACGCAGTTATTAAGTATTTTATTTCCCCTTGTTATATTCTGAAACTTGTTCATCAATTTGCCTCGCATGTTTGGCTTCCCCTCAGGCACACTCCAGTGTCTGAGCTGAACAGACAATTAAGTACACGGGGGAACGTTTTATTTAAAACAAAACAGTGACAGAAAGGGACAGCGTGCTCTGAACACCTGTGAGTGCTGGTATTGAGAAGAGTTTAGACTAGAGCTGCTTTAGGGTCCCCTCCCCGCAGGCACAGAACTGCCCCTGGGACCAAGGCATCGAGACGTGGTATTAGCAGGGTAAGCAGACGGGCCAGATGTCACATAGCGTGACACGGGCAGCTTGTTTGTTTAAGAACTAAGACACCCTTTCTCCTTGCTAACAACCGCGTAAAGAACAAGCATCTCAGCGCTGGTGAGGTCCCCAGGTCTCTTTATGTCATTGTCCCTGCCTCCCCTCGGTCCAGCCTGTCCATCCATCCCTGTGGCGCTACCCCAGCCCCATCACGGTGTCTCCCACCCCTCCTTCGGCCCTGGGACACTTCCCTGCGTGTCCCACAGCCCAGCCCACGACACCCTTACTTCATCGCTTTGCCAAGCACCATTCCATGTACGATAATCCCCCCCCACACTCTTCCCACTCCAACACTCCCGACCCATCCCAGCGCTCTTCCCGTCCAAACCCACTCCTGCAAGGTCCCTTCCGTCCCCCGGGACGCTGCAGCCCTTTCTCCAGGCAGTGCCCCTTCCCAACAGCGCTGATTCCCAGCCTGGACTCAGTCTTGTTCCCCGCAGCATCCCCAGACAGCGACCCTGGGCACTGCCCCCTTGTCCCCCGAGCACCCCCACACCGGAGCCGAGCCCCCTGCCCAGCAGCTCCACCTGGGAGCACTGACCCCAGTCACGGACACCCTGCAACAGCCCCAGCCACTGATCCCCATCCCAGGCACTGATACACCCCTAACCAGCCCCAGACACCCCTCAGCCTCCCCAGGCACTGACCCCACCTCAGCCGCCCCACACCGATCCCCTCAGCCAGTCAGTGACCCCCACCCAGCCACCGACTCCCCTCAGGGACCCCAGTCCCGACAGCCATGCCAGGCACCCACACTCTCTCCTGCCAGCCCCAGGCATGACCCTCAGCCCAGACACCGACCCCGCAATCTCACCCAGGTACTGATCCCCACCCGGTCACCGCCTTCCCCCGCTCACCTGCTGCCGGTCCGGGCCTCTCCGCTGCCCTCAGCCTCCTGCTCTCCGGGCGCCGCGGGGGCCACACCGCCCTCATCGTCCTCCACTGTCACGTCCGCGGAACCAGCGGGCAGAGCGGCGGGAGCGGCGGCCGCCCCCAGCCCGAACGCGGCCTCCACAGCCGCAGCATCGATCGGCGGCGGCTCCGGTCCGCCCGCCGCCACCCCCAGCAGCACCAGCAACGCGAAGGCGGCCAGAGCGCTGCGGCCCCGCGGCCCCCGCATGGAGGGGCCCGGCTCGCCCGCCGACGCCACCCGTTAGGACATGAACGCCGCTGTCGCTGTCGCCGCTGTCGCCGCCACAGAATGGGCACCCGCCGCGCGCGCAGCCCTGCCCGGCGCGCCACGCCCGCCCGCCACGTACCGGCACCCCGCGCGCACCCGCCCCTGCGAGGCGGACACGCACCCCATTGGTCCGCTACCACGCCGCTCAGCCCGCTGCTTCCTTCTGATTGGCCTTCCTGGGGGCGGGGGGCGGGGCGGAGCTGGGTGTTTGTCAACAGAGCCCGCCGGGCCAATCGGAGCCACGCCGCTCTCTCCCCCTCCTCTACCGCCGCGCCGGCCAATCGCAGAGCGCATGATTCACCGGCCCGCTCGCCGATTGGCTGCCGGCTGGCGCGCGGGCGGCGCGGCCCCGCCCCTTCCTCGGCCGGGCTGGAGACGTGGCTGTTCCTCGGCGCCGGCAGGGCGGGGCCAGCGGCGCGCACCACCCGGCGCGGGGGGGGCGGGCGCAGAAATTGTCTCCCCCCTGCCCGGAGAGGAATGGAGTGGTCGGGCGGGAACGGGGCCGTGAGGGAGCGAGCACTGAGGGGAGAGCGGACATGGCACTGAGTGCAGAGGGTGTTCGCACAGAGGTGGCACTCGCTCAGCTCAGAGAGCTTGTGCAGCCCCATTGGTTCTGTCATTCGGTGTGCCCCCCCGGGCTGTAACGCTACCCCTGATACCGAGACCGGCCTGTGCTCACCCCAGGTACCCCACCTTTCTGCGGCTTTCTGTGCCCACCCAGCACACAGAAGCCCATGGCTGGCAGCCCCAGCGCTTGGCCAGGTGTTGTAACAGCCTCAGAATGGCCCTGTGCTACCTTAAACTCATATTGCCCCCACAGATCAGTCCTTGGACATTGTGAATCCCCCGTCCCTGGAAGTGTGGCAGGCTAGGCTGGATGGGGCTCTGAGGACATGGTGCAGTGGAAGAAATCCCTGCCATGGCAGGGGGTGGGACGAGCTCATCTTTGAGGTCCCTTCCAACCCGAGTCATTCTGTCAGTCTCTGTTTATGGTATACTTGATATAAATGATATATATTATATATACAGTAATTTCACGACCATAAGGCGCACTGGACTATAAGGCGCACTTCCGGGTTCAGGGGAAAATTTTAGTCCAAAGGGTGTGCCTTATAGTCGTGAAATTACTGTAATTGCCCCCTTCAGGATTAGTTTTTTTCCTATTATTTTTACTTTGAAGAACAGTCCTTGTCGTCCTGGTGGTACCACTGATGGTACAGCTGATGAGGATGTCATCTGCAAATTGGATTAGGGCTGATTTTGTATTTACTTCCAAATGACTAATGAAAATATTGATTATGTATGTGTGTGGTAGAGCACATATGATCCTGGAGGGTCCTTTTAGAAGTAGCTTTATTCCATAGTGATTTATAACCACTTATAAAAAAATAATCTCTGTGATCAATGTTTAATATATTCTTCACTGATACTTTATTACCTGTTTAATTAAAATATTGTGCAACCCTAAGTAAAAATGCTTTTAAAAGTTTATTACACCTTTTGGAGGAAATGTAATTATTTGTTGTCTTTTAGAAGCATGAAATGAGATTTGTGTTAGACCTCTGACTGGCATTACTAATTCTTTAATGAGCAACATAAAACCTTTTTTATTTTGTATTTATCCAGAACATTATCCATAGATCTGATATTATTAAATCTACATTTAGTCCATATCGTGCAGCCTCCTTTCCCGAAGACAGGCACCAACCTGGCACTTTTTTAGCCTCCTGGGATTGCTCTGGTCTATCAAGGTTCACTAAAGAAGAACATCAACACACAAGGGATCTCTGCAGTCAGCTGTTTCCAACCTCCTGGGCCACAGTTATCCCTGGAAGGCAAGAGCTCCACTAATGCACTGAGATTAATCACATCACTGCCAAGTGACCCCCCACATGTATCTTCCTGCTTCTTTACAAACATAGATCATAAATGTTCAATGAACACTTCTGCATTGCTATTGACATTTTGATCATGTCCAGCTAGTAATGGGCCTGTACCATTCACTTCTGGGGTTTTCTGGGATTTAACCTTGCCAGCTATGGATTTCCTTTGATGGGCTTCACTTCCAATAACTACTCTGCTTCTCACAGCTTCTCATTTATACCAACACTTTCTTATTTCCTGCCTTCTCCATTTTGGCTATTTCTTTTTAAATTTTACTCACTCTATCCAGTCCATTAATAAAACAAGAGTTGTCCATGGTTTTTTCTCTCTCGATTTTGAAGTTGTGGCTCAAAGAGCTCGTAATTATAATCTTTAGACTTCGACCTAATTTTTTTCTTCCTGTTTGCACTCCTATTTTCTGATGATTTGGAAACACAGCTCTTTTAGAGCACCAGGTGTGTGCAAACTCAGGTCACAAACACTGCTCCCCAGCCAGCCACTGAATTGCAATCCAGGGATCTTTCTTTGGTTTTTTTTTTTTTTTTACTTCCTTCATTATAACAAAGTCTAAAAGAATTTACCTTGTGCCACACACCAAATAGCGCGTTATTTTTAGTAACTTAAATGACATTTTATTACCGTACCCATATGGTCTTGTGCTACTATTTTCTTTATTTAGATAACTCCTCTCTCTTGAGTGTCTACCCGTTCATATGTTTATAAAGAGCAATCAAATTCCTTGTTTCTCTAGGCAAACCAAGCCAAAGGCTTTTATTCTTCCCTTACACATTTGGCTCTCTGCTCTAACTTGCCCTCCCCTGCACCTGTCTCCATTTAAATTCATTTTTCGTGCATGGTGATGTTTTGAAGAGTCACATCGAAGGGTAAATTTAGTTAAATTTTAAACTCCATTATGAAGAAAAGCTAATTCCTTGCCATGCTTTTTACAGTAACTTATCTCTTGTTCCACCTGTTATTTGGGGGACTTAGAGACATAACCACAGACCCCAGAAAATTCCAGAATATCGGGATATGTCACGACTAGACTTGCACATCTACCTTTGTGCTGGGGCATGATGTTTTTATTGTACTTAAGGCACAACAGCGATCACCCCGTGCAAGTGTCCCTCTCCCACCCATGAGCATGACCTCATTTTCTTGTGTTCCCTCCCACAGAGGGAGGGACCTGCAGATCGGCAGCCTTTAATTTTGGGGAGGATCTGGCAGTTTTCACCAGAGTTCACGTTTTCTTCAAGGCTCCGCCTCGACTCCGTGGCACGGAGGAATAATGAATAATAATCAGATGCAAAAGCTCTTATTTTTCTTGTTTTGGAAACATTTCTCCAAGGGATGGACAACGTTATTCTTGAATCCTTATGAGAAACATGGCAATACAGCCCTATAATTTTCTCTCCGTATTAAAAATTTGTGCCAACAAAACCAAACTTCCTGCTTTTTGCAAAGCATGACTCACATCCTCCATTCTGTTTTGACTGACTGACATAAGAGATCTATTTCAGTCATATGACAATAACTTCGAATCCGACTAGCCACTTATGTGGAAATCAAAGCCTGTTCTTGCAGGATGGATGGATGGATGGATGTTAACAGGAATGGTGTTTTACATAACTCCACTGAAGATCTGCCTGCTTTTCTCGAATAACTTGCTCCTGGAAGAGCGAGGCGCGGCAGTGAAAGCCCAGCGTGCCACCTCGTGGCTGCCCTGTGCCCAGGGCCGTTCCCGGTACCTCCCTTTTCCAGGAGAATCCACATCTGGATTCCAAAAGCCGCGTGTGTTGTAATTAGCACACCGGCATCCCTGTGATGCCTTCTCACAAGCAGAATAAAACCGAGTAATTCTTCGCCAGAGCCAAGCAGGGAGGCAGGTGTTATTCAGAGGAAATGTCACCAAACTGGAGTGTGCAGGATAAAAAATCAGGTTGCAGGAATGTAAATTGCAGGGATGTGACAGGCTTGGAGTGCTGCTGCCAACCAGAGAGTTTGTCTGGGAAATTTCTCAATCTTCCACTTGGTTTCACCAGTGTGCTGGTGAAGTTTTACTTTCATGAGTCTTGGATTTTAGCTGTTTCCTGAGAGAGGAGTACAGTTAATTGGATCAACACATCTGCCACCCAGAGGGGCTGTGCCTTCGCCAGGATTTCACTCAGTTTAGAATGCACTTTCCAGCTGGTTTAGGCTGGGTTAAGCCTGCCATGGAAGATAGTCCCACAGCTTTCCCTCTCCCCACTGACAGATCTTGCTGCCTTCCTCAGGAAAGGTCAAGGAAAACTGATCTTGATTTTTTTGTTTGCTTTACCTTGCAGAAAGAACAGCTGTTTGTCAACACATGGAAGTAGCAGTAAAACTTGGCAAAAATGGACCATGAGGTGGGAATGCTCCTATTTTTTTTTTCCCTTAGACCAGGACAGCTTAAGCCAGTTACAAAACTCCCTTTCAGAGAGCTATATTAAGCTTGGCTGCCCCAAGCTCACTCACCTGGCAAGAAGAAACTTCATTTCCTTGCCTGCACAGGGTCATGGGAATGCCAGCACCAGCAAAAGCTGTTCCCAGGCTGCATGTGGATGGTGGCAGAAGGGAGTGAAGAGCAGGCTCTCCCCCTTTTGTCAACAGCAAGCTGTTATCTCAGCTACCATGTAATTTTCCTACCGTGTAATTTCAGCCTCAGATGCAGAATCCAGCGCCTGGAGTCAGGCAGTCACCCTGAAAGGGCTGAGCTGCTCCGTTCCTCAGCGTGGCTTTTGTTGGGGTTAACACCTCCTGGTTGCCACTGTTTGACAGGTAGGATGTCTGTGCAAAGCAGGTTCAAACTCCTACTTGGACTGAAGCACAGAGGGTGAGAGTTGGCTCCTGGAAAAGCTTTGGCATGGAACAAAACTAAGCTTGAATAAAAGGACTTTAGGCTGTTTGCAAACAGAGCTGGTTGTTGCTGAAATTCACAGAAGATCCATTTCTAAAATGTCCAATACCAATTTTTTGTGCACAGGCACAGCATAAATGAAAGATTTTCTGCTTTCACTTGAGCTGTAACTGTGTAACAGATTCAGATAAATTGCTAACAGAAAGGTCATTATCTAGAGGTAGAAATGTTTGTGTTTCCTCAGGCGCTGCAAGATGTGTTTCAAGCCAAAGCTATCAGCTGTTTCTGTGAGGGTACAATAGGTTTATCACCCCACACTTCTGCACCAACACTCCCCACAACAGTGGGACTTCAGAGGAGCCCAGGATGTTAATTCCAGTCAAATACTTAGGATACTGAACAGAATTGTCATAGACTGGCCTGGGTTGGAAGAGACCTTAAAAATCATCTTGTTTCAACCCCCTGCTGTGGGCAGAGACACCTTACACTAGACTAGGCTGCCCAGAGCTCTAACCTGGCTTTAAACAATGGGGCACAGCTTCTCTGGGCAACCTGCTTCACCACCCTCCCAGTAATTTTTTTCCCTAATATTTAATCTAAACCTACTCTCAGTTTGAAGCCATTCCCCCCTGTCCTGTCACTTGCTCTTGTAATGTCTCCCAAAGCTCAGTGAGCTGCTCCTTCAGTTTTACCCTTCTTGCATCATGGAAAAGCATAGTGCTTGGGTCTGAATCCCTCTGAATACATATCCCGCTAGATGTGTGTATTTACACTTTAAAATGGGTAACTTGCAGGAAA
>PYHW01010656.1:3313578-3332339 GCA_013186435.1 Turdus rufiventris | reverse complement strand
TCATGGTGGCTTGGGCTGGGCCAGAGTGGGTGTTTAAACCTTTCTGACTGTTGAAACTGAGCCTCAGCCTATGGAGGGGGGCACCTGTTTGCATTTTGAGCGTGACTGAGTTATTTGCAAGCCAAGCAAGTAATTGCAGTGAATCAGAGGGGTTGCACTGAACTGAGGTTTCTTAAAGGGAAACTTGCTGTGTTTTTGCCTTGTGCAATGAACAAACCAAGGCTTCTGCTTTTTTCCTGCAGCTGAGCGAGTGAAGGAAGAGAACCTGACAATTGTCTGCATCCCTACATCCTTTCAGGTGAGTGCTTTCCTCCTTTGCTTCCTGCCAGTCCAAACACTCCTGCAGGAGCTCTCCCCCTGGGCTGTGGGAGGCCACCTTGCCCCTCTCTGGTTTACAGTGGTGTGAATGAACCAAAAGTGAAAGCAGCCTACAGAAAGACCTCACAAAGAAGGTGCTGTGTTACCTGACCTGAGCTCAGGGCTGGGAGGTGTATTTGGAGCCAGTGTGGTAAGGCTGGTTGTGTCAGGGTTGGTGTGTGGCTTCCTCTGGATCCCATTTGCAAGAAAATGCTGCTTAGTGGTGAACCAGACTTGTAGTGCAAAGCTCACTGGAGACACTTTGAATCTGTATCAGCCCTGACAGCTGTAAAGAATAATAGCAAGCTCTTGGGTTTTCAGCAGAAATTTCAAATACATCAGCTGGATTTAATAAGAAATTGCAGAAGAGAAGTTGGCTTAACCTCTTGGTTTGCTGTGCAGCCTTTGCAGGAATTGGTTCTTACCAAGCCAGATGGAGGGAGAACCTGGCTAGGTGGTGGAATAGAGATCTGCTGGGGAAACTTCTGAGTATCTCCCATGCCTTTGGCAACTGAGTTTGGTCTCTTTGCCTCTGTTCCCTGAGGTGGGAATCTCCTTTTGGGCAGGCAGAGGTGACATGGTGGGGACCACACGAGGGCTGGGTGGCAATACCCCAGTCAAGGAATTGGACATTTGTCCTTCTGATGGTCCTGCTGTGGGCCTGGGGACTGCACTTTTGTCACAGCCTTGTCAGTGTGAGGGCAGTCAGGCAGTGTGGCAGAACCTGTCCTGTGAGGTTTTGAGGGACTGGGTGCGTACAGCCCTGAGCAGCCTGGGAGCTGACCCTGCTTTGACCTGGAGGTTGGATAGAGACCAACTTGAATTACTCTAAAATCTTAGGAAAACCTAAAATCCTCTTACCCTGCAGTTGTTTAGGTGTGGGGGTGACACCAGCTCTTCCCAGCTGTTGCAAACAAGTGGGGTGTAATGTACGGTTCTGCAAAGGCCAGAAAGTGGAAAAAAAAATTAACCTGTATCAGTACTTCTGTTGCTTATGTAGATTGTGGTGAGAGTCTGTTTTTGATCTGTCTCAAGTGATTCCCACCCTGAAATTCCATGTCCCCTTTGAATCTAGGAGAAGTGCTCTGAGTTCAGTCATTCGTTCTTAAAGAATATATTGATGAAGCTCTTGTAGTGAGCATGGGCTGGAGCCTGTCCTGCATTGAAATGTTGTTATAGTTCATTTAACACCGCAGAATTTCTTACCAGTAAAACACAAAAAGTTGCTGTTAAAGGGAAGAGACAGATTGTACACCTGCAGCAGCCAGAATTCCCAACATGGGGCTGCCTTCTATGTGTTGCAGTCCTTTAGATCTCAACCAATTCTGAACAGAGCATTCCCAGGTCAGCAAAACAGCGTTTTATTTTCACTATGTACAGGTGTAGATGGCTGCCTGAGGTCACTGGCAAGGAAGAGTTGGTTTCAGTGAGCTTTTGTACCCTCCCTTCCCTGTTGTCAGGTCATTAACCCATCAGCACCAGTAAAGCTAGAGCAGGGTAAGTATCTGTGCCCTGGTGTTTGCACTGTCTCTTCTCACCAGGATGTGTGAGAGCACGGCTGGGACTGCTCCTGCCCAGGGCTCTGCAGCGAGCACCACTTTGCCCTCAGTCATGGGAGTTCTGCTTTTGATTCCCACTGCTCCCGTCGCCTTGCAAGCAGAGCCTGGAGACAGCCAAGCCACCTTGCTGCCACACTGCTGACTCTAAACCTGTTCAGGGTCTGGCCTGCATGTGCAGCACAGTGTTTTTCAATGCTTTCAATTCCTCAGATCTCTGAAATCTCCTTTTGTGGACACCATGTGATGAATGCCAACCCACTGATTTTTATTCCTTTGGTTTTGTGAGTCCTTAGGGACCCACAGCCCATGGGTGTTAGAACTGCATGCTGTGAAATGCCATGGAAAACTATTCAAATAATATTGCCAGGAGTGCCACCTGCTAATTCTAATGTTTCTGGGATGCCAGTACCTGTGACTGATGCACTTTGTTAGTGTTAGTGGGTAGAATTCAGGGGCTTTGCACTGGGGTTTCTTGGTCTAGCTGCAGCATGTTTGGACTCGAGCAGAGTCTGTGCAAGGAGGGAATCTCACTCAAATTATGATTTGTAACACAGAAAATTCAACCAGTTAGAGATTCTGCAGATGACACCAAGGTGGATGGGAGTGTTGATTTGCTGGAGGGCTCTGCAGGGATCTGGAGAGGATGGATGGATGGGTGGATGGATGGATGGATGGATGGATGGATGGATGGATGGATGGATGGGTTTAGGGCTGGACTTGATGTTAGTAAACCTGGCTAAGCAATTCTGTAATTCCCTGTTGAAGCTGAGGGACTGAGCCAAGGGCAGCTCTGAGTGCCCTGTGTTGTGTTGCCACTAGAGGGAAACAGCCTCTGCAGGAACTGTAGAGCAGAGCCACCAAGCAGCTGTTTCAGCACCTTCCCACACTTTTCCCACGAGTTGTGCATTTGTTGTTTACTTTTTAGTGTATTTCCAATATGAAAAATATTTCCTCTGTTAGTTCCACATTGGTGGTGTAAATATTTTATTTTTTTGTCCCATTTTTTAGCTGAAGGAGATAAGAAGGGCTGGATGGGTGGGAGGGAGAATGACGTCCAAGCTGAAACAAGATAGGATTTAAAAATTCCATATCTGCTTTAGTGCTTTGATACAAGTGATTCCCACCAAGATGAGGCCTCCTGCTATTTAATATGGAGAGACCCAAACCCAGGAGTCCTGTTGCACCACCTGAGCATTTCAGTTCAAATCAGCAGCAGGATTTTCTTTTGATTAAACTGCTCTGGTCTGGAAACATCATTTTCTCCTTGCTTGTGTGTTCCCGCTACAGCTTCTCCACAAGCTCAGAGTGGAGCAGTGGAGCTCTCCCAGGGAGGCTCCATCCTTGCTGCAGCCAGGGAATGACACCAAGAGTCTTTTTTCCTTTCCTGCCACTGGTAAATGATGTTTGTTGTCTTCTTGGTGCACAGGCTCGTCAGCTGATCCTGCAGAACGGGTTAACACTGAGTGACTTGGACCGAAATCCAGAGGTGAGTGGGACCATGGAGATGAGACCTCACCTGGCCTTCCTCTCACCTGCTCCTTCAGAAAGCATCCAGGCTGCTCAGTCCTCCCCTGAGGCTGAGTTTGGGCAGCCACACTGCAAACATGAGTGAGAACTCGAGTTGGGACAACAGGAAACGGCCTCAAGTTGTGTCACAGGAGGTTCGGATTAGGAATATTAGGATATTAGGAAAAAATTCTTCACTGAAAGGATGGTTAAGCACTGGAGTAGGCTGCCCAGAGCACTGGTGGAATCAGCATCTGTGGAAGTATTCAAAAAACATGTAAATTTGATGCTTAGGGACATGGTTTAGTGGGGATCTGGCAAGGTTGGTTGTATGGTTGGTCTCAATAATCTCGAAGGTCTTTCCTAACTTAATGATTGTACGATTTTAACAGGTTTAGTTTATTTTCTCCCCAAGTTCTGTCTGAGTTCTTGTCCCTGGGTTGTGTTGCCTCCAGGTGCTTGGCATCTCTTCCAAGATGAGGCTTGAGACAGGGATATTGCTGAACTGTCAAAGACTTTTTCCTGGGAGAATCTTGCAGGCTGGTCTGGAACAACACCAAAGGCTAAAGGGATGTGCTTGCAGGCCAGCTCTTGCTTTGGGTTTCTTTTCCTCTCACATGCCTGGGGTTGTTGGAGGGGCTTGGGTGGTCTCAGGGTATCCTGGGGTGGCCCATCAGACTTGTCTCTGGTCAGGCTGGCACCAAGGTGGTCCCAGCTCTGGTGACATTTGTGACATTTGGGATGCTCCACCCCGGAGCTGCAGCAGGAGCAGGGCCTGGATGCTGCACAGGGGGGGTTTCCACATCAATTTTCTCTTCTTCCCACAGCTTGATGTTGCCATTGATGGAGCAGATGAGGTGGACTCTGACCTCAACCTTATCAAAGGTGGCGGGTGAGCCTTGCCGTCTGTCTGTCTGTCTGTCCCAGTGCTGGTGGGGAGGGCTCTGAGCATCCCTGTGTTCCTGTGGGTGTCTCTGGTGGGGGCTGGAGTGCAGGGCTGTGTGTGCACCCACAGTGGGAGATGGCTCCTGGCCAAGGCTGCCAGGGAAAAGGGGCACAAAGGGAGGGGTGGGGAGAAGGAGGATGAAGTGTGGGGCAAAGCCAGCACCAAAACCAGCAAGAACATACTGGAGGGGACTGGGCTTCAAGGCCATTAGGCACAATGAGGAGCAGTCTGATGTTTTCTGGTTTTGTTTTGATTTTTTTCCCCCCTTGCAGTGGCTGCTTGACACAGGAGAAGATAGTTGCAGGATTTGCGAAGTGCTTCATTGTTATTGCTGATTACAGGTGAAGATATTGCTGTTCATAATTCCTTTCTCCTCCATGGGAGGTTTCAGATGGTGCTGTGTTAGGCCATTATTGTCATTCCAGTGGTTACAGGAGAGCAGGAATGGGTGGAAATGAGCCTGGCTCCCAGTATTTCAGCAATTCAATTTATCTTTTTTTCTTAATTTTCAACTCAGCAGGCCTGCTTGGGAGTCAGCAGAGCTTGTGGGGAAGTGGCAGTTCTGCTCTCTGAGCTCAGTGATTGTCAGCATGGGATAAATTTTCCAGCCATGGGGCTGTGGAAAAAACAACTCCTGCTTGTCAAAAACATGTCAAAACAGGGCTTGTGAGTGGATAGACATCGTGCATGAACCTGATTCTTGCTGCACCAGGGCACACGTGGCTGACCCTGTGTCCTCCTGAGCCTTGTGCCTGAGGGGTTTGCAAAGGGGCTGGGGTGATATTAATGTCAGCAGTGTGATATCCAACACTAATCCCACCTCAAACTGTGCCCTCAGGAAAAAATCTGACAGGCTTGGGGAGCAGTGGAAGAAGGGAGTTCCGATCGAGGTCATCCCCATGGCTTATGTCCCTGTCTCCAGAGCCCTGACCAAAAAATTTGGCGGTGTCGTGGAGCTGCGGATGGCTGTTAACAAAGCGGTGAGTGTCCCTGTCAGCCCTGCTTGCCCTGAGGAACCACCTGAACCTGGGCAAAGGGAGGACCAGAGGGCTGGCCCTTCACCTGGTGAAATCTGGGCTTTCAGTCCCACAGGTGACATCTTGTGTAATTCCTCTGTAATATACTTAGGTGACTGAATTGTGTGTTCAGGTTTTCAGGCTGCTCGTTGAAAGCCGCTGGCTCTGACTCCTAAAGCAGCATCCTGGAGCAGGGAGCAGAGGGATTGCAGCCCGGGTCTGGCCTGCTGCTCTGGGGGTGCTGGGGGGCTGCAGGGCAGTCTGAGCTGCCAGAGAGGGTCTTGACGTGGGGGTGATGGTTTCACTGACAGGCTTATTGTGGGGATGGCCCCAATTTGCTTGAATGATGACTCTAAACCGCTGCAGTGAGGACAGCTGGTCCCAGTGAGGGCTGTGACAATCCCTGGCTGGGATCAGGAGACACAGGGCTCATGCTGTGACAACTGGGTTTGCTTCCAGGGCCCTGTGGTGACAGACAATGGGAACTTCATCCTGGACTGGAAATTTGACAAGATTCACGAGTGGCATGAAGTGAACACCGCTATAAAAATGATACCAGGTGATGTCTGTGATTTTTTTAAAATCACAAAAGCTGACTGAGGCTTGGTGTGGGATAAGTAACCTGGACTGTGGCACCTCTGTCCTGGATATGAGGAAATGTGTATTTGCTGCCTGGTCCCTGCATTTGTTTCTACTCAAGACAGCAGTAGCTCAGTTGGTAAAATTGTGCCCATGTGGCTTTTCCATGAAAACCTGGAGTGATGCTGGTTGATGTTGACACTGTTTCCCATTAGGCACAACAGTCCTGTCCTCTTCCTTACTCTCTTTGTGCCCATTTAGAGAGGGACTTTTAGTGGAAACACTGTGCCCTCTGGAGGGAGGGTTTGCACTGTGCTGTGCTGTTTTCCAGGAGCTGCTTACAGCTCTGCATCCCATTCCCCTTCCCATTGGGAAGCCCTCTCTGCTGGCCTTGCTGTGAGGATTAAGTGGGCTCAAGCAGCAGTGGCTGAGTGCTCTGTTTGCAAACAAAACAGCCTCTTTGCAAGGACTCCTGCCTTGCATGAGACCTGCTGCCCAGGCAAGAGCTGCCTCTGGACCATCCAGGTCTGCCTGGGGGCACTGGCACCTTCTGAACTTCAGGCAACCATCTGGATGTCTTTCTGGTTATCTTGGCAAAGCCTGTCCCTGAAGTCCTGCCTTCACACAGCTGCCTTCACTGACTGCTCATATTTTGCCAAAATATGCAGGAGCAGGTTGGGATCTTGCCAGCATCCCCACAGAGCAGCCATGCATTGTCCTGGCTCCACAGCTGAAACAGCAGACAAGCAGAGGCTGTGGGTGTAGGCTGGGTAAAGAGTGGCCAGTAACTTCTGATTGTTTCTGGTCGGGGGTTTAGCTTCCCTCAGTAGGGCTTGTCACAGAATTGTTGGGGTTGGAAGGGATCTGTGGTGACCACTGCTGGTCTGGGCTGCCCCTGGTGCAGTGCTCCTTTATATCCTGATCCTGTTGCTGCCCATGGCTGTGCAGATCTCTGTATCATTAGAGCTGGGTCTGTGCAAGAGGCAGACAGTGCCTGGTTGCTCTGCACAGCAGGAACTTCCCTGCATTTCTTTGTGGTTGAGAAAGGAGTAGTAAATAATGGGAACTGTTCCATCCTGTGGGTGTTATCTCAGCACTGTTTTCTGCTCAGAAATGGACCTGAAGTGGATGAGCCTGAATGTGTGGCTGTTAAAGCCTAAATGCAGTGCTGGTAGAAGGGTTTTGGCCACCTTGTGTTTGTGGTAGCCCTTGTCCTCTGTTTCTATCCACTTTCCTGGCCTCTGGCTGTGTCTCAATGATCCCTGTGAAATTAGGAGCACCCCGTAATTAAATGCAATCAAAAATACATCCACAAATAGACTACAAATTGCAGAGGTATCACTGGACCTGCCAAGTCTTAATTTGAACAAGTGTTAGCCAGGTGATCTCTTACAGGATAGTCTTTCAGGGGAGTTTAAAGGCAAAGGGAGTGATCCCCAGTCCTGTGGGTGTGTGTACTTTACTCTTGCTCCCAGGGTCATCAGATGGCAGAAAATGCTTTTCTTGTCATTGTGTTGGTGCAGCAGTGGTGGCTGGGACAGCGTGAACACCAGGGAGTTGTTTGGGAGTTGTTTCTCAGTCTCTGAAGAGTTTTTGCTGGGAGTGGCCTCATGGGAAAGACTTCCCAGAAGCTCCCTGTGTGGCTGATAGAGGTCCAAACCTCTGATGGAGGCACTGGTGCTTTTTAATGAGCAGAGGACACCAGTTGCACTCACTTTGCCACTACACCCTGTGCCTGGAGTGGGTCACACCCTGAGCAGATGACCTGAAATGTGGCCAGAGCAATTTCTCTACGGCCCTTTTGCTGTCAGATTGTGCTCTGAGGAGGCAAGGAGAAGGGGGAGATCTTTTGCATAGGATTTATTACTCTGGAGAATTCAGGGGCAAAATACAAAAACACAAGGGTGCACCAGTTGAGATATGGGGGAGGTTTGGGGGAGGGTACAAATCATCAGCAAATTGGAGAAATTCTGGGGAGAGGTGAAGGCAAGGTTCATGAAAGCATTGTCCAGTGAGGGAGGTGGGGGGGAAACTGGGTCATACGCACTAATGAAACATAGAGTTTTTAGGGGATTTTCAAAGGGGAAAAGGCACAAGGTGGGATTGACAAGCTGGGTTGGAGGGTATCATTTGAACTAAGCCATCAACTCGGGCAGAACACACCGTGAAGCAGAAGCACAGGAGCGCAGGGGCGGTAACGGCGACCTCTCGTTGTGCAGGCGTGGTGGAGACGGGGCTGTTCATCGACATGGCCCAGGTGGTGTACTTTGGGATGGAGGACGGCTCTGTCAGCGTCAGGGAGAAGCAGCCCTGCTGACAGGGACTCACCCAGCTGCTGGGACAGTGCCAACCACGACGTTTTGCCTTAAGGAGCAGCGGCTGTCGCAGGAGACCCGCGGGAAAGCCCATCAGAATCTGCTGATGTGATACTGAATGTTTTTTTTTAAAAAAAAAAAAACAACAAATGAACAAACAAACAAAAAAAAATAGATTCTATTTATATATATATATATTTTTACTTTACAGGAATGTTGTCTTTTTTTAATGAGTCGTTTCAACAAATTGCTTTAACATTTTTATTTTCTTTTCTAAGAAATACTTACCAAAAACATTACTCTCTGGTTTTGTGTTTGGAGGTTGGTTCTTTTTTCTTTTTCCCAAGAGAACTTGAACCCTTCTGGTTGCTCATAGTGCTTAATGATGAAGGTCAGAAATACAATCCTAATGCATCGTTCCTAACTATCCTGGCTGGGAGGGTGATGTACGTAACAGGAGCACATCCAGTTGGGACCTGCTGATGCCTTATTTGGAACCTTTTTGGTTCAGTATTTTATGCCTTTTATTTTTCTATACCACTGTTTTTTAATAGTTCAGGATGTCTGGTTGTCCTCTGTGCACATGACAATTCTCTGAGCCTAGGGTGGTCTCTACATCCCCCTCTCTGGGACTCTAATAAGGGCCTTTTCTGGGCTTCTGTATGGAGGAGACATTCATCCTTTGAGCCAAACTCTGCTCTCATTTAATTCAGTACCTCTGATTAAGGTCTGTCCTGTAGCTGGAGATGTTTGGGACTTTGTCCTTGTAGACCAAGAGCAGAACAGGGTGCTTGATGAAGTTTACAGGAGCATATTTTAGCAGCTTAGGGCAGTATGAAATAGTGTTCAGTGGCAAATGGTTTGGTATGGAATGAAGGTTGATGATCACCCCTCACAGCTGGTTGATTTGTGGAAGGATAAAGCAGAACGCACAGGAAAACTTGAGTCTTCCTGCCTGAATTTTCTATGTGTAGCAGGAGAGAGACACTCGTTCAATATTTCATTTTTGGTGTATAGGTGCTTTGCATGGTTCTGATGTCGAAATGCAAGCCCTTTCTTTGTGTTTTAGACATTGAAATAAAGATCTGTTATACCAGACTTGGTGGTAATTTTGTTCTCAGAGTAATTTCTTTTGTGGATAATGGGGCAGATTATGATCAGACCAATTTCTGCTAGCTTTCCCCCTTTCAAGAATCCCTAACCCTGGCCAAATCCACCCTTCTACATTTGATTTCTTTTTGCTTAAGGTAAATTAATTGTTTAAAATGAACCAAATTATCTGGTCAACACTTGTTACCTGCAGTACTTTCCTCAACAGGCACTGTCTTCAATTTGCACATCTAAAACCTGTGCATCTAAACCCAGCTTTTGTACTGAGCAAACTGCCAGCAGCTTGCTGGAAACGCTGGGATTTCTTTTCCCACAAGCCTGGTGCTGCAGAAGCCGTTTGCAAAGCCCTAGCTCTGGCTAGGGGCTGTTTTCAGATGCTCTTGGGCTCCTAATGTAATCCTGGATAAACAGAGAGCAATCGAGCACAGCTTTGTGCCCAAGTGCCTTCTCACTCAGCGTGCTGCTGGAAATGAGATTAGCAGGAGTGAATGCTGCTGTTGACTCTCCTCTTGTCTGAAATCAAACAGCTCCTTCTCAAAAGCCAATAAACCCATTACTGCACCATTACTTTCTGGCCCTGGACCAGCTGTGATCTCATTCAGCTTTGTGCTTAGCAGGGGCTCCTTAGCCTCAAGAGGGGCAGTTCTGATTGCTGAGCTGCTCCTGGGCTGGGGTAGATCCTGTTGGGGGCTTTTGCAGCAGATTCCCCTGCTGGGGTGGGACTGTGAGTGGGTCTTGGGCTGTGGGTTATGGGCATGGCGTCCACTGTACGACACGGCTGGAATTAAAATGTCTCTGTGGAATTAAAATTGCTGAAGACAATTTAGTGTCTGAATCCTTGTGCAAGCTCCCCCAGCTCTGTTTGCAGAGTCAGTAGATGGGGTTTGACTTCAGGAATGGTCATGTCCTTTCCCTTGGAGGCTGCCAGGCTCCCTCATCTGTCATGACCACCCTCATCTTCATCTGCCAGCACGTTCAGGTGTGGTGCAGGGAGTCCATCCCCTCCTGGGGTGGCTTTGTGCCCTGGCTCCGCCCTGTCACCACCACAGCCCACTTACACTGATTGCCACAAACGTGTGAAGAAAGTGAAGTGTACCTGCAGCAGAGGTATTTCCAGTCCCTGGCCCTTGCTTTTCTAGGCTATCACCATTATTACAGATGTTTTTGGAGAGGTAACAGTTTATAGGTGAGCATGCTGTGGTAGAACTCCAGCTCCCTGTCACTTCCTTGGGTAAAATCAGTGCAGCTGCTCCTGAGAGCTCCTGAGCCTGAGTTTGTTGAATTTGGTTTTACCACCTTGGCTGGTTTCACTGTGGTATTTGCTCTGGGCTTTGATTTTTCAAGGTGCTTTTCAATAGAGGCTCCAGAAGCCTTTAGAAATGGGTTGCCACTTCTGTCCCACCCTGCTTCCTTGCACCTTGGGATGAAAAGCAGAGATGTATTTTTAGAAGATGGCACTGGGAAAAAATTGCTATCAAAAGCAGGTGGAAGGAGGTGTCCTTTTACACCCAAGGCAGGCTGGTTGTGGCTATTTGGGGTGCATTCCTGCAGTGGGTTCTGTTACCTGATGTGATCCAGCCCTGCCCCCTGTTGCCTTTCGGGCTGTGTGTGGTGGGTAATGCACGGAGATCTACCATTAGCACTGAATTATGGATTAACTTGGCCCTGGAGGAAACAAACCTTTCAAGAAAGAGCTACAGCACTAAAATTAATGAGCAACAGAGGTAATGAAACACTAGTCCATTCAGGAGAAAAAAAAAGAATACAAGTAGAGTAAGAGAGTGCATCAGATCCAGTTTAATTAACCTGTGGTTAATTTGTTAAATAATTAAGATAAATTCATTAAACTAACTAGAAAGAAACTATGTGTTTTGTTAAACCAACTTACCTTGTTCCATATTATATAGAAAGTATTGCTATTTGTCAAGTTATTATAGTCAGTGTAGGGTTTATGATCTGACATAATTACTGATCTGAGAAATGTGACATAAAAAGAGTTGAAAATAATTAAGCAGGCAGGATAGAGGATGTGTGCTCTGGGTATTAAACCACACAATTACAGCTAAAGTGATGAGGAGAAAATCAGCATAGCATAACCAGTGATAAAAATTAGCTGTGAGGAATATTAGTAAGCTGTAACATGTATTAATATCTTTCAAACATAAAGCCAGATCCATTTTTTAACGGTGTGGATTTAACAAAAAATTGTGTAATGACACTGTGGTCCAGCTGCACCAGGAAGGGAGGAGGAAAAGGAAAGGTGTCCTCATTTTTAAAGTGATTTTTTCAAACTTATCAAGCCATTTGAATCCTCAAAAATGTCTTTGCAGCTTTATTTCATTCAGTGCATCAGCAGAAAGGTGATGCATTTCAGATTAAAGATGAACTTAAAGACCTAAAACTGCCGGGTTTGTGTACTGAAAACTTGTCAAGTTTATTCATTTTCCCTTCCAATAACTTTAATGGGAGTTTTATCATCCCTGTAACTCCAGAACCTTGGTAGCTGTGACCAGGAGGTTTTTTTCTCAGACCATGAGACTTTTCTGTGTGTATTTTTACACCTACCAACACAAATACCTCTTACACTTCCATAATGACACTTCTAGCCTTGTGAAAATCATGTCAGATATTCAACATTAAATATAGTGAGCAAAATAGCAAAGGATCAATCATTTGGTTTGACTACAGCAAATTACATAAACCATTTTTTTACTGAAAACAGAAGACTTTGTACAAGAATGTCTGAGTGAAAGATAAAACCATCAATCATGCTGGAAAGCAAAATGCTTTTGATGATTTATGTTGTTTCTGGAAGTCAGTAACAGAAGGATGAAATTCAGCAGAAGAAAAGAAAGTGACTATTAAGCCAAACACCTCAGACCTGTAAAACTGACACTTCAATATCCAAGTTCACTTGGGGATGTTGAGCTAGAAATATTCTTAATGACACTAAATTCAAAGTTCAGCTCGTGCCATATTGTTAAAAATACGTGTACATGAATTTGATAATGCAAAAAAAACCCCCACAGAAGCTGGAGTGCCTGCTAACTGGAATGGTCTTTTTTATTGTGCACCAAACTCTAAATTCCCTTGTGGTGATCTTCCTGTGCAGGATTAATTAAAGAAAATACTACATCAAGTATCCTTTCTACTTAGGTCTCACAGGTTTGTGTAATCTCCTAGTGAAGCTATTCCTAGAATGTCTTATAGATCAAAATCTCTAATTAAACATTAATTCCCTTAAAACATTTTCAAAGCCTTAATTTCAGTAACTTGCAAGTTTTATTTGCCTGCCACAGCATGCTGTCTTCTTGTAATCAGTATTTAATAACCTGTACAGTTTAATCCCAATGTAATGTATTTGGCAATGACAAATGAAATTGAAAAACCCGCTGTAAATCTAGATGATACACAGGGATGTTCTTCTAACTATCTTAATTTATTACTGAAAAAAAAAAAAGACAGTCCTGCCTTCCTCTAACCCTTAAATGAGTATTATTATTTGAAGAGGAGATTATAATTGTTTATTTTTATATGTAATTTTATGAGGTCTGGACCAGATCAGTGAGGATTCAAATCCAACAGCCCCTAAGTAATGTACCAAAATCTTGTCTAATTGAAGAGCAATTTCTATTTCTCACACTTTCTATTGGGAGGGTTTTCAGGGTATGATCCACTGCAAATGAGCACCTTGGGAAAACTCAGCCTCTTTGCCACAGACCACCAAGTTTTGGACAGGGTACTTACAGGACAGGTCAGCTGTGGGCTGTGGTTTATCATTTATGAAATGTTTCTTTCATCCTTATTTGAGAGCTCAAGCAGCACGTGCTGACCCTGGCTGGGGCTTTGGGGGCTGCACTGAGTGTTTTTGCTCAGGCTCTGTGTTTTTCCTGTGGATTTGCTGCCCTGGCTACCGAGAGCCTTTTCCAGCCTCCTTCCAGAGGCTCCCCAGCAGCCCAAGGCCATTATTGCTTTCTGTAATTCTTATCTCTGATGCCCACAAATGCCCGATGGGCTTCATTTCCAGTTCCTGGGATGCTCTGCCTCACCAACACCGTTGCCTCAGCACCAGCAAGGCTGGCCAAGAGCTTTTTGTCTCTTTTAAAGCAAGTCAGGAAGAATCTTTTAGCGGATTGAACATCCTCAGCTGTAGAATCATCAGAAAGATCTTCTCTGCTCACTGGATTGTACAGCTGGAGGTTTTGCCACATGTGACAGTCACAATCACATCAAAACATTACCAGAGGTTCAGTATCATTTAATCCACCTGCCTGGGCAATTTCTTGGCTTTTGTGTTTTTCAACTAAATCAGCTTTGGGTCATGTTTAAATGATAAAAAAGGCAGGTTGTTTTTTTCCTGAAAATCAGATGGAACTGCTTTTAGGCTCCTAGTCAGGCAGGCACAGTTCCATGTTCACTCTCCACAGATGAGTTTGGCCTGTGTTGAGTTGTTATCCCATCTGGTTACTTAGATTGACTTTTTTTTTTTTTCCTGGAGTAAATCTAATACCTGACCCTTAAAAATCATGGATGTCCTAGAGACAGTGAACTGAAAGTAAAGTTGATTACATCTCAGCAGGGAATATTTCATCCCAGCTCCTTCATCTCAGAGTGACATTTCCTCACCTCAAATACCCAGAACTCTGGACACCAGTCAGAAGATATTGTTCATTGGCATTGTGGGACCCAGCCAGGACAAGGCATTTTGGCGTTTTTTGGACCCTCAGGACCCTACCAACCCAACCCTTGTCCTTGTGGGGCAATTCCACTGGCCAGGTGTTAACTGGGAAAAGACAGGCCCAGGAGGTTCCCAAGACACCTGGATGACAACTTCAAATCAGAGGGAGCTGACGTGGAGAGGTGCCCTCTGTGCTTTGCTGCTTGTTCCCAGAGAGGCTCTCATGGGTGAGGTGCAATTGGTGGCCGTCTTGGCCACCACAACCATGAAACCACTGATTTTCAAGTCTCTGGTGATGCTGGGTCCTGAGGTGGTTCACGGAGCACTGCTGGCAAATCATCTTTTATTGGCATGTCCTGCAGGAAAGGTGTCGGTTCCTTTGAGGCTCTCTGCAGTAACGAGGGAGAATGATGGTTCTCCAGAGCTCTTTGCAAATATAAAAACATTTATTGACAACCGAACTGCCCCGAGTGATTTGAATTAGTCTGCCAGCTAATCATCCAGCTGCACCTCCCTGCAGGAGCACCAGAGCAGGGTGCAGAGCGCCCGCAGAGCCCGCCTGGGGCTGTAGGGCTGCCTGGGGACACCCTGCGGGGCACCCAGGGTCTGGGCTGCCAGCTGGGCCCGTGAGGAACACGAAGAGCAGCTGGAGCTGGACGGGACAGGGCTCTCTGCCCCTTCTTCTGGCACCTCCTCGTCTGAGGCAGGAGGAGTCGCTGCCTTCGCCTGCTCCTGGAGGGGATCCTGCAAGAGCTCGGGGTACTTGGGGTTCACCCAGATAGTCCGGATTGTGACGCGTCTCCAGTTTTCGTGCAGGGATGTTTTGTCGCTGCTGCTGTCCTCTTGGGACAGCTTCAGGACTGTGTTGATTTCCCCTTGGGAGAGCTCTTGCTCTGTGTGGTTTTCCCCTCGGCAGGGCTCCAGGGGATGGCCCACGTCCCTCCCTTCGTCCTCGCTGGCCCAGGCCTCTGCCCCGGGCTCTGGTGCCAGCACTGCCCGCTGCCCGCTGAGGGTCCGGGCTGTCCCCTGGGCACAGGAGGGGCCTGGGGCAGAGCAGGAGCTCTGCAGGGGTGGGATGGGGCTCTGTGCCCCTGCTGAGGGCACCTGCTCGCCCAGGGCTGCCTCATTTGGGCAGTGGCGCTCCTGTGGCTCCCTGTGGTCCACCAGCGGCTGCTTCAAGTCCATCTGTGGGACAGAGGAGGCGTGGGGTGGAGGGGGCTGTCTTGGCATGGCCTTGTCCCATCACCAGCCTCTCTTTCCTGCCCCATCGCTCATCCTTTGCTTCTTCAGGCTCAGCAGCCCCTGGTTGGGCAAGGATCTGGGATTCACCTTGTCCCCGTGGGGTGTCTCTGTCATGCTTTCCTGCAGAGGTTCTCAGGCAGCTGCTGCCTCCTGAGAAAGGCTCTCTTGGGCAGTGGCACCCGGCCTCTGTGCCTCAAACACCCCTGAGGTCACAGTGGCCTCTGGGCACAGCACAGCCCCTGTGTCACAAAGAGCTTCTGTCACAAAGGGACACCCCAGCACTCCCGCACCCATGGAACCACCTGGACTGGCTGTGCCCAGCACAGGACAGCCCCTGCTGTCCCCTCTGAGCCCTCATGTCTGATCCCATCCCTCCCACACTGAGACCCTCACTCCAGACTTCTGCACTGACTTGGCCTGGGGCCTTTATTTCTCTCCAAGCCTTGATGGAGGCATCTCACATAGGTGAGATCATTTTAAAAAAGGTGTTCTGGGTTTTAACACACTCAGCTGCCTAAAAGCAGTGCAGTCACTAAGTGCCTAATGAGAGCTCTTGAAGCTTTCATCCAGTTTGGGAACATTCTGGTTATAAAGGAGAAAACAAGCTTTGTTTGGCCAATGACTGCTTAGAAAACTCAGACACTTCTCAATTAAATAATACTCAAAATTCCAAACTGGATATTCAGTAAATGAGATAGAAAAAAAGCCTGATGCCTTTTTAGTCTTCATTTGACTAATTTAAGAGAAATAGTTAAGGTAAAATCAGAGAATCCACATGCTGCTGTTACTCTGTATTACAGGGCTGCCTTCCCCAAGAAAAATTCATTGGAGAAATTCACACCCTAAGGCCTGTATTTATTGCTTAAGGAGCAAGTGAGGTATTTCAGGGATATCATTATTTACAGGATCGATATTGCTATTTAGCCAGATGGCTGGCCAAGCACAGATAAATATTGTCTGCTATAATTCGTTTATTTGTCTGTTGATCCATCTCTGCAGCCATTTTGCTCATCAAAGAGGTGGATAGAGCAGGACCAGGAACAACTTACTCCTGGTTTTCCCACATCAGTAGTAGGATTTATCCCACTTAACTTCTCACTCAAAAGCTACATGAGCTTGGACAAACCTGGAGCCCTATGGAAAGAGCCAAATGGATTCACCCCATGTATTTTAGGAAGGACTCCTCACCTCCTGGGAGTGCCCATCCCAGACAAAGTGCCACATCCCCTCCTACCTACAGGTCTCTCAACACCAGAGAACTATAATAACACTTCAGGAAAGTGTTGCATTGCTTAGAGCAGAAAATGTGATTCTAGGAGGAACATGCAGAAGTAGAAAGGATGGCTACAAGATTCTGAATTCAGTATATTCAATGGAGAATGCTGAGAGATTTTTTCAGATCTACTCAACTATACAGAGTACCGCATTTGGCCCAAGCTGTTGCTTACTTGCTAGGAAAATGTGATCTAGTAAAAGGCTTCCACTGATCACCCACAGGGAAGACTCCTCACCTCCACACCTACAGGAACTCCAGTGGAGTGGGTGGAGCTGATGAGCCAGAAATCAGTGTCAGCTGCAGACGGATTCACAGATGGAAAGGAAAGATGTTTTGAAAGATTGAGCGAAATGCAGTTTTAAAAATCAAGGTGTTTCACAGAAAGATCCCTGATGGCACACATTCACTGGCTTGTTCTTCGCAGAGGTGTGATCAGGGGGAGGTTATGGAGATTGACGTGCTGAAAAATTCCATGGAACCTGTGTGGGAGCAGGGGATGCTCGCTGGGAACCAGCCAGGTCACTGCAGAAACACGACAGGTGATTTTTGGAGAGTGAGACGAAGCCAACATACTCAAATTTGCGTTGTTTACCTCTCCATCACAGGGATGGTGACAGTGGCTGTGCGGGGGATGGGGCTGCTTGCCAGGGAGCCAGTCACCCCTTAAATCCAGTATCAGCTCTGTCATTGCCTTCATCACCCACAAAGGTCGGATTTAACGCACTCAGGTGCCAGCATCCAGGTTGCTAAAGAGAATTTCTGGGCTGTGACCAAACCTGACATCCATGGAGCTGTTTGTTTTGCAATGCAATTCCAAGAAGACAAAAGAGATGAGGGCTCTCAGTTTTCACCTGGCAATATTAGTTGTCATCCCTGCTGATAAACAGATGGTTTGAAACCATCCTGGTTTTCTGGAAACAGGCAAGGCATCTCCAGACAAACATATGCAATGCTTGGGGAGGTCAGTCCAAACAGACAAGGCAAAATACACAAGGAACCTTTGGTGTCTTGAGGATGATCACCTGGGGCACCTCTGATACAGCTCCAAGCCCTGAGGATGGGCTGGTCCAATTGGCACAGCTTGAGAAGTTCACCAAAGGGAGGAATCTCACAAGGTGCTTCCCAGGCTGACATGGGGTAGCTGTGCTTAATGTTTTCATCTAGGATTTTTTAGATTGATTTAGAAAAACCTGGGCTACATATTGAGAATGGGGCATGGTGGGAGGGTGAAAATATTTCTTTTCTCCCTTTTCTTCCCTTTTTTCTTCCCGGGCTAATTATGGGCCAAGTTTCATTTCCCTCCAGTCATGAAGGGAGTTGGCATCAGGCTTGGGTGAGCTGTGATTTGGTGTTATCTCAAAAGAAAGCACCACTGAGTCCATCAGAGATGCTCACTTAGCAAAGCCTGTCAACTTGAACAGACTCATTGGCCTCAGTTGGTTTTAGGCTGCATCTGAAGTCAGACAGACAAAGCGAGGCTTTAAAGTGAGGAAGAGGAATTTGACCAAAGCCACTGTAATAAATAATCTTGTGACAGGCAAGTCATGCAAATTAGGTAAATGTAGACAGGCTGGGAGCTCTCTGCCCAAGCCTGAGGCAGTTCAGACACCTTTGTGCCACTCTGGGTTCCTGTTACAGTGGAGAGATGTGGGTCCTAACCCATGGTCCACCCCCTCCTCTGCAGCCCACCCCAACGTGGAGGAAGCACAGCCATTTAAAACCTCACTTCTCAAATAGTTCTTGTCCTGCACAAGTAAATCCAATCAAAATTGTATTTTGTTACACACAGGTGTATGAGTGGTGCTTCGCTGTGGTCTCCTGCAGGAGGACCTGGGCTTGTCTCATTCTAAACCTGTCAAAAATCCCAGTGAATTTAAAGTGCAAATATTTCAGTTTGAGGGTAAATGTACCTGGGTGTTTCAGTGGAGTGTGAGAGCAGGCAGCTAACCCTCCTCTGTGGTACCCACTGAAGTGGTGTAACCAAGCAGAAACCCCACTGAGCTGAAAAATGCCCCTTGCTCAGGAAAAGCAGGTTCCTGCCTGTGCTTCCAATGCCCTGAGATGGGACATCTCCCAGAGAGATGGGAGCACCTCCAGTGGGTTTCCTCTGGAACCCACTGCAGGTCTGATTCAAACCTCACTCATGGTATAAGTGCCATTTATTTTCTGTGGGATTT